>JAABOM020060674.1:0-11680 GCA_011800125.2 Solanum clarkiae
ATTGGTCGTTTAGTTTCAGCTTATTACTTGTTCCCTTTGTTGGTGCATTGCCTATTTGCTTTTTTCGTTTATTAATGAATAACGTGCTGGGATCTTAATTTTTATGTGCTTTGGATTAGTTACATATGCACTTGTGCCTTGCTTGCTTGTTTTGTCGTTAGAATGATTTTTGTTACTTTTGTCGTAGTTATATTCTATCATTTATTTTTCATTATTAGTCATTTTTTTCCTTTTCTTTTCCTTTTTTTCCATATCTAGTATCTTTGGCTTATGGGGATTGATTTATGAGACGATGGATTTCCGAAAATAACCTCGCTATCTATAGTAGGTTGTGGTAAATTCTATTTACATTTTACCCTTCCCAAATTCTACTTGTGGGATTTCAATAAGTATGATGTTGTTGTTATTATTTATATATGTTTTTAGATATCTAGCTTTCTCGTAATCTATATTTGAAGAATATAATTGGACAATATATGAAAATTACATGCTTTGAAGGCAAAGAAAGGTACATGTCAATTCTTTTCTGCAAGGATCCGAATCTCGTGAGACTTTATTGATACTTAAAATCAAGATTCCGGAGGTGTATGAACCATAGGGGATACTTGTGTATGACTTTGTATGGCTTAAGAAGGAATTTTAGGCTTGTGTCCCTCCATGGTACCTCCCATGGGCTGTAGTCCTCACCACTAGTCATGGAAGGGAACCTTGGTAGGTTCCATAGCCTTCAAGAGGCCTTGCATGGGCCGTCCAACCCACCACAAGCTATAGTGGGGTCTCGTGGTACCCACCACGATCCATGGTGAGGTTTTTCATCAATCCTTTCTCCTAAAATGTAGTTCTAAGCAAAAAATTCCCGTCTCGATACTTGTGTCATTTGTACATACCGTTGTACAATAAGTGCACCTTTGAGTGAATCAGGAAATCTTTAATTGAAACATCCTTAGTCTGAAATTTGGTTAAGTGTCTGAAGACTCTTACCACGGACCCTTGTAAAGTCGATGGTGTATTGCATGAACCGTGGTGCCCTTTCATAGGTCACTTGGGCTTTTTTTAGTGCTCATTTCATTAATGGATTTGTCGTAGTTTTGGTAACTTCTATGGTGACTTCAAAGTGTCGTTTGTTACTTTCTACATATGCTAAACCACTTAAAATACCTTTACTCTATTCTTATTCAAATTCATTCATTACACTTAGAACTATAGAAATTCTCTCTTCTAGAAACTCCTCTCAAGTGTGCTATTGGAGATTCAACTTGGAGCTCGAGGAAGAGTCTTCTTCTCAAATCAGTTTCTTCTTAATCCTTCTAGATATCTAAAGTATGTGGGATTAATTAATGGTCCCTTTCAACCATGAAGACTCCAAACACTTTTTACTTCTTAATTTATGAATTTCAAGCTCACTTTAAATAGGGGTCCTTTAGATAAATGCTAATTTGATTCAATTGAGATATGAGCTATATTTAATTAATATTTTTAAAGTTATTTTAGCCTTAATATGTTTAATTGCATTGATATTATGAAGGTTTGAATATGCATGTCCTTTTAAATGTTGAATTTAGGCATGGGTAATCTCAAGTATTCTTTAAATGTGAATTTCTTCATGGATTTAATTTGATTTCACATTATATTGTTATTTTAAGTATGAATCTCTATTTTTCATGCTATTCTCTCATCATTCATACCGTATGCATGCATGAATATTAGTTCTCATGAAGTTTATGAAATGCCAGTTAAGACCCAATTATATTTATGAATATGATTTTAAGGAAAATATGGTTATGACATAACCTGTGATCACATAATGTCTATGATATGTTTCCTTGAGCAACTATTGATGTTTACACCAATATGTACAAGTATGAAGGAGCTATTTCTATGCATGAAAGTATGACATAAAGTATAATTGACCTTTTAGCCCAAGTTTGCATGATTATGAAGTATGTTTGACTTTGAAGCCTAAGCATACATGAAGATGATTTAAAAGACTTATGCCTCCTTTTAAGCACGTATATGTATATATATTCTCGTGGGATGATGACTTAGCACTGAGAGAGCTTATGTGAGGGAGGATGTCCCCAAGGTCCCTTATATAAATTCTCAAGTCCCATAATTATGTGTCAAGCATAGGTCCATGTTTATGCCCCTTTTAAGGATGATTATGTTAAGGATCTATCTTTGGCAAGTAGGTCTCCTCTTTATCTATTGTACGGAAGATGATAGTGTTATAAGTTATGGCTCACTTGGTCTTATGTCAGTTGAGGTCACATCTCTGCTATGTTGAAAGTATTATGACCTTCATGCATCATGGATATCATGGCATATTGATATTACATTCTTTCCTATATATTTCCTTTTATATATGTGCCCTTGTCATCTAATATTGTATACATGTTTAATGAGTTCATATGCATTGTATGCACGCATATATAGTACATTCGAGTGTACTAATGGATATTCTTTGCCTACATGATCTAACCATTTAGGGACCAGAGACTATCTTCATCCACCTTTTGGTGGTTAGCTTGGATTGTGAGAGTTGCTTGTGGTGAGTCCTATCATTCAAGCACAAGCCACCTTCTATCCACCTATTATGCTATTTTCAGTTATGTCTTCACCTTAAAGGTGAGCCCGGGACATGTCTTGGCCATCTTCCTAGTCTATGACTTAGAGGAATTGTTGGACATCTTGTAAACTCTTTGTACATACTTGTGTTATGTTATGCTACTTGCTATAGAGATTATGATCAGGGGTATTTCTTGATGTTGATGATATGATGTTATGTTCATGATGATTTACGGAAATGTGGAAAGTCCTATATTGCTTCTATCCCCATAGCGTGAGTCATACTTACCCGCCTCTTAGTTCTTATGTACTATGTGCTATGTGAATCTATGCAAATTCCTATCCGCATAATATGAGTCATACTTTTCCATCCCTTAGAACTATGTGTTTATTGCCTACTTATGTGTTTTCTAACCAATGATATATATGTGGATGTTATGAGACTTGCTTGGGGACTATCGAGTTTCCATGTCACTCTTAGGCCCTAGGCCCGGATCATGACAAGCTTGGTATCAGAGAACTAGGCTTATAAATGATCCTCGAAGTCAAACATGTCACGTCAAGTAGATCTTATTCATTGGTGTGAAGTGCACCATACTTATGAGTAGGAGGCTATGATGGCTTTTTAGGAATTGCCTCACTTTTTCATGTCTTATGTTGTGCTATGAACTATGTCTTAAAACTTCCTAACTTTGACGATGTTCTTGATGCCTTGCTGAAGATGTCCCCAAAAAGAACCCCTTTACCGAGATAGGCCCCGATAAATAAGGACCAAGTCCCTCAAGAGCCTATGGGGGAGACAGTTACTTAGGATGAATTCTGAACTATCTTTGTTATGCTTGTCCGAGTGGTGACCAACCAAGCTAGGCAGGCTGATCCTCCTCCTCATGTCTTCACTCCAGCTTCTAGAGTAAGAGATTTTACTCAGATGAATCCTCTGGAGTTTTATGGATCGAAAGCTGATGAGTGAAACACCCCAAAATGTGCCTGAAAATGTTCTTCGAAAATGCTCATAATCGTAATTTCCATATATCTCAACATTCGTGCATGATATCAAAAATCCGACTTCAGATTCTTGAGCAGGGGGCAAAATTTAATGAGGAATGGATATAACCCAAATTTTAAAGGACTCTTACCAAAATATGAATTTCGCAAAAATTTAAATTTCCAGAAGCAGTGCGCGTTGGCTCCATCACGTGATGCCACCGTGGAATAGTGTATTTCGTTATTAGTTTTTTCATTTCGGTCCAAGGATATGAGGTCTTGGGACTAAGCCTCCCTATGTGTAACACTTATACTTAGTCATTTTTCAACCTCATATCATTCAAGACATTCCCCAAAACCCTCTGTAACACTTGGCCAAATATTTCACCCAAAATCTAGTGTCCCAAACTCATTCCAGATCTCAAGCAATTCATTCAAGCTTCAAGTTCTCATTCGAATCTTCATCAAGGAAATCTCTAAATTTGAGGTTTGTGGCTATCAACCATTGGGTCCTTTCACCCATAGTGCCCAACCTTCCTTTCTATGAAAATTGCATATTTCTAAGTTGATTACTTATAGGGGTTTTACTCTTTACGAACTTGATAATAAACTATGTTGGGGTTTCATAAGATGTGACTTTTTTAGCATGTTTTGAGCTATGAATCTATAATATATTATGAGATTTGATGAGGGGTTTTAATGTACCTTGCATAAGGGTATTACAAAGTATTGGTAGTTTGATTTACATTAAGTTTTCTCACATGATTTCACTCTTGAATTACATGATTTTGAACTAGCAATACACACCCATCAAATGTTTGATAAAATATCCAGTTAAGAGTTCTTGAGTTATTGAGGGTTTATAGCGTGGCTTATGAGTTAAGTGAATTTATGATGATGAAAGGAATGTATATATGTGTTGATATCTTGAAAAGTATCTATAGTGTTTCAAGTTGACCACACCTTGTTGAGGGGGTGCTATGCCTCAATCGCTTTATCGGGGGTTGCTAGGCTCATACTACCATGTTGAGGGGTATATACCTTGGCCACCTTGTCGGGGGTGCTATGCTCGTATTACCATGTTGAGTAGGGTGCTATGCCCGTATTACCATGTTGAGGGGTATAAACCTTGGCCACCTTGTCGGGGGTGTTATGCCCATACTACCATGTTGAGGGGTATGTACCTTGGCCACCTTGTTGGAGGGTGTTATGCCCGTACTACCATGTTGAGGGGTATATACCTTGGCCACCTTATCGGGGTGTGCTATGCTCGTACTACCATGTTGAGGGGTATGTACCTTGGCCATCTTGTCGGGGGTTGTTATGCCCCTACTACCATGTTGAGGGGTATATACCTTGACTACCTTGTCGGGGGGTGCTATGCCCAGTACTACCAATTGAGGGGTACGTACCTCAAAGAGCTTCCAAGGGGGTGATATGCCATGGATTCCATGTACTAGTTGCTTGGTCTATGATGATGGTCTCTTCGTATACATGTAATATGTTCTATACAAGCATGTTTTACTTCAAGCATTGATCATGCAAGCCACATTGCTATTAATTTTATTCATTGCTTATGTATAAGCATTTTGATTATGTTGCCTATCTCTTGTTGCATTGCATCCTACATACTTAGTATATTCAATGTATTAACGCATACTCTATGCCTACATATGTTACCACGTAGGAACTGTAGCCCCTCACAATCATCCTCCCCGTGGCTAGTTGGTCATCTTGAAGATAAGTTATTAATGAGTCTTCAAGTTCGGGGACACTAGATTTGCACTCTTACTTTGGTTATTTCTTTATGTTGAACTATTGTCACTATGAGAGTGAGCCCGAAAAGTGTCTTGACCCCTACCCTATCTATGCTAGATGTGTTTTTGGACAAGTGATGTAATTATGCTTGAGCTTTGAGTTTTCTATGATTTATGTTGTTAAAGACTTCCCTTAGTCACTTTTTCCTTATTTGCACTCTCTTGTTGTTGCTTAATTGTTTTAATTACTTAATTTTTTCCGCGACCAAGGATGTGGCCCACATATGGTTTACTCAATATAAGGAGGAGAAGAGCAACAACAATGTGATCCTTTGGGAGGAGTTTAAGGTGGCATTTCTCAACCGGTTCTTCCCTCTTAAGCTAAGGGAAGCCAAAATGATGGAATTCATGAATCTAAATCAAGGGTTGAGTGTGAGGGAGTATGCCCTCAAGTTCAATCAACTCTCGAAATATGCTTCACAATTGGTGGCCAAGCCAAGGGTTAGGATGAACAAGTTTATGATGAGTGTATACGATTTGGTGAATGAGGAGTGTCGTGCCACCATGTTGATAAGTGATATGGATTTGTCCCGCCTCATGACTTATGCCGAATAATTGGAGGGGTAAAAGTTGAGAAAGAGAAGAGGTAATGAGGCTAAGAGGGCCCGTTTTGAAGATAGATTCCAAGGTCCCAAGGGTGGTCGATTTCATCAACGCTAAGGGTCATTCAAATGCTCCTAATAGAAGGTTTGCTAATGATAACCCAAAGGTCCAAGGTGGTCGTGATGTGGTGCCTAATGCTATATGTCCAAGATGTGGTAGATGCCATGACGGCCCATGTTTAAGGAACACTATTGCTTTCTATAGTTGTGGGGAAGTGGGTTACAAAATGATTGATTGTCTTCACAATCACAACAAGGGTAGAGATGGTCATCCACAAGGACAAGGTGCAAATGCGGGTACTAGAAAAAGGGGTGGTCAACAAGGTGGTTCCCCAAGGCGCAATCGGTTCTATGCTCTTTAAGGGAGGTAAGGGGTAGATAACGTGCCCGATGTCATCACCGGTATGTTGAAAGTCTTTGATCTTGATGTTTATGCATTGATAGACCTGGGTGCCACTTTTTCTTTACTTACTCGTTTTATTGCCAAAAAGTTTCATGTTAAACCCGAATTATTGAGTGAGCCATATGAGGTTTCTACTCTCGTTGGTGCATCTATTGTTGCTAGAATGGTCTATAGAAATTGTCCCATGTTCATTTTGCATAAATTATTACCTTATGATGTTGTTGAGTTGGATATGATAGATTTGTATGTCATCCTTGGGATGGATTGGTTCCATGCATATTACGCCTCTATTGATTGTCGAACCCGTGGGGTCAAATTATGATTCCCTAATGAACCCATCCTTGAGTGGGAGAGCCATGATGTTGTAGTCAAGGTTACGTTTATTTATTGCATTAAAGCCCAAAAGTTGATTTCTAAGGGGTGTCTCTATCATCTTGTGAGGGTTAGGGATGTTGAGTCCAAAGTCCTTCCTATAGAGTCGGTTCCAGTGGTTAATGAGTTCGTTGAGTCTTTCCTACTGAGCTTCCCGATGTTCCTCCCGAAAGGGAAATAGATTTTGGCATAGACCTCTTTCCCGATACTCAACCCATTTCTATTTTTCCTTACCACAAGGCCCTGGCATAGTTGAAGGAGCAATAGAGGGATTTGTCGAAGAAGGGTTTTCTTAGGCCTAGACAACCACCTTGGGGTGCACCAGTGTTGTTTGTGAAGAAGAAGGATGGTACTCTTAGAATGTGCACTGACTATCGAAAACTCATTAGGGTAACCATAAAGAATAAGTATCCTCTACCAAGGATTTGATGATCTTTTTGACCAACTTCAAGGGGCCAGCCACTTCTCTAAGGTTGATCTTCAGTATGAAGGTGAAATAGTGTGAAATTCCCAAGACGGCCTTTTGGACTTGGTATGGGCACTATGAGTTTGTGGTTATGTCCTTCGGTTTGACTAATGCACTGACTATCTTCATGGATCTTATGAATAGGGTCTTTAAACCCTATCTTGATCTTTTTGTGGTATTTATTGATGATATTTTGATCTATTCCCATAGTGAGAAGGAGCATGAGAACCATTTGACGGTGGTGTTGCAAATCTTAAGGGAGGAGAAGTTGTATGCTAAATATAAAAATGTGAGTTTTGGTTATAGAAGGTTGGCTTTCTAGGTCATGTAGTGTCAGGTGATGGTATGAAGGTGGATCCTAAAGAGATGGAGGTGATGAGAAATTGTCCTAGGACTTCGAGTCGTTCAGACATTAGAAGTTTCTTGGGCTTAGCGGGTTATTAATGGAGGTTTGTGACCAGATTCTCTTCATAAGTTCTAGTTGTCTTCAACAACACCCACAATATTCAATGGGACAATAGCATCCGGATCACCCACACACTTCCTCAACATAGTCACATGGAAAACCGGATGAACCAAATCAATTTCACTTGGCAACTCCAACTTATAGGCCACCTTACCAATCTTTGTCAACACCCTAAGGACCCACAAATCTTGGACTTAGTTTACCCTTCTTACCAACACGAACCACACCTTCATGTGTGACACCTTCAAATAGACCTAATCACCAACTTTAAATTCAAGCTCTCTTCTCCTCACATCGGCATATGACTTTTGACATCTTTGGGCTATTTTTCACCTTTCTCTAATTAACCTTAACTTATCCATAGACTCCATAACCATATCCGGACCCAAAAAATCCATTTCTCCCACTACAAACCACCCAAACTGTGACCTACAACATCTACCATAGAAGGCCTCAAAAGGAGTCATACCAATGCTATAATGACAGCTATTGTTGTAAGCAAACTCAATTAGTGGAAACATTTAGCTCCCTGCAATTGGTCAAACAAATCGTCAATCCTAGGGAGGGGGTATTTGTTCTTTATAGTTACCTTATTTAGCTGCCGATAGTCTATACACATCCGCAGTAATCCATCCTTTTTTCTCACAAATAATATCGGGGCTCCCCAGGGTGATGTACTCGGCCGGATGAAACCCTTCTCTAATAAATCTTTAAGTTGCTCCTTCATGGCTGGGGCCATTCTGTATGGAGGGATCATGATGGGTTGAGTACCTGGTAAAAGATCTATAGCAAACTCTACTTCTTGCTCCGGAGGAAGACCGGGAAGTTCATCCGGGAACACATCTGGAAATTCACTAACCATCGGAACAGACAGGAGGGTTGGAGGCTCCGCATCCACATCATGTACCCGAACCAGGTGATAAAGACACCCCTTTTTGATCATTTTGTTTGCCTTGAGGTATGAAATAAACTTATCCCTCGGCGATGCAATACACCCCGACCATTCAAGAACTGGCTCTCCAGGAAAATGGAATTGAACTAGATTCTTCCGACAATCAACCTTGGCATAACACGAGGCTAACCAATCCATGCCCATGATCATGTCAAAATCTGCCATGACAAGCTCTATCAAATCAGCTCGAGTACAACGATCCAGAACCGATACCGGACAACTTCTATACACCCGGTCAACTATAATAGATTCCCCTATCTGGGTGACAACCTCACATGGATCTATAGGTCCAGACTCTAAATTAAGCTTGCATGAAACCCATGGAGATATATACGACAAAGTAGAACCAGGATCAATCAATGTATAAACCTCCCGATTAAAAATCAAAAGTATACCTGTAATGATATTCGGAGATGCTTCCTGGTCCTGCCGGGTGGGCAAGGCATAAATGCGGTTCGAAGGATCGCTGGAACCTGGAGCTGTGCCATGACCTCAGCCGCGACCCGCTGCTACTGGAGCACCCCACCATGCAGGGCGTATAATTGCTGAGGCCGAAGAAAAAGCCCCAACTGTACCAGGTGACTGAACCGACCCTTCGACACCAGCCTTATAAGGACAGTTCCTCATCTGGTGGCCCTATCTGCCGCAAGCGAAACATGCACCATTAGTGCGAAAACACTCCCCCAAATGTCATTTCTCACAAATAGGACACTAGGGTATAGTAGCTTGCTGCTGCCTGTTGGAACCTGGTGCTGATTGACTAATATGATCTGGTCTCCTACCGGGAGCTGATGCTGGGGCACTGCGCGTCGGGCGAGAGGGAGGACCACTCTGCTGAGGCTGTCTACGCTGAAACTCAACTACTGTCCCTAATCTGGCCCTCTTGGACTGCCCTCTATCCCCAAACCTGTCGCCCTGGCGTCTAAAACGCCTGTCCTCCATGCCTTACGCATAATCCTGGACTCGTGCAATATCTATTCCGGGTTGAGCAGCCAATACCATACACCCATCCACATAATATGAGTCTAACCCCACAATGTACCTATGCACACAGTTGGCCATGCTGGAGACGTGGGTTGCAGCATACACAACTAAAGCATCAAATTCCATGCTGTACTCCCGAACGGATCGGCCTCGCTGCCTTAAACTCAAAAATCTATCTTCTCTAGCACGCCGAAGCTCTGGAGGCAAGA
This sequence comes from Solanum clarkiae, assembly GCA_011800125.2. Lineage (NCBI taxonomy): Eukaryota > Viridiplantae > Streptophyta > Magnoliopsida > Solanales > Solanaceae > Solanum > Solanum clarkiae. Next base: position 9,821 of record JAABOM020060674.1, read on the forward strand.
AGTGAGCTAGGAACGCCTCTGAAAATTCATCCCGCGTAGCCGTCCAAGAATCCACACCCCTGGACAGTCTCCAGGATTCATACCAGTTTGCCTCCACGCCCCGGAATCGATATGATGCTAACTCCACTGATTCCGTCTCCAAGGCCCCAATAACTCAAAGAGTCCGTTGCACCTATCTTATGAACACTTGAGGATCATCTGCTGGTATGGTCCCGAAGAACTATGGTGGCTCGCATGCTAAGAAGTCGCGAACCCGGGAACTCTCCCGACGGACAGGTTGGCTACCTCCCGCTTCCTGTTTATGAGTCTGTTGGGCCACAATCTGCGCAAGCAATTGCACTGGCTCCCTTAATTCCCTGATCTCTGAAGAGGGCTGTGGAGGTGGAGGTTCTGATACCCGAACCTCTAGAGCCGACGAGGTGACTGACCCCGCTGCCGGGCAAGCTACCTCTGGTTCTATCTGATCATGAGCCCTTGAAGTTCCTTGACCCCGTCCTCTTGCTGGGGGCCTGCCTCTGCGGGCTGCTGGTGCCCTTTTCGGCAGCATATCTGAAATCATTAAAGATTTAGTAAGGGAGGGATTCATCCTACTGTCATGGTTTTAACGCACGATCTAAGAATAGAAGAAAGAGCAGAATCCTAAATGTCCTGTAGCCTCCTGCGTATAGGTGTGGTGCACAACACACCGATACACCGGACTCTACTAGACACGGTCTGTGGACACTCTGAGGACTAACCGCTCTGATACCACTCTGTCACGGCCCAACCAAGGGTCGCGACCCATGCCCGATAGGGGCACTTGGACACATACTAACCCGAATTTCCCACTTTATTTCCCTTGGAAACCTGGCAAAATTTCGGCAGAGTTTTCTCTGTTTTATTAACTAATCCCACTTGCAAATTAAGATCTAGCAGCCTTCCAGAAAATAATACAAATGTACATAAACATGAATGCGGGCCGACAAGGTCTCCGCTGCGGTTCTGCCACCTAGTAAACGTGTCATACATACATAATGCGGTCTCGCCGCCTGATTGAGTACAAAAATTAAACAACACACCGCGTATTCAAATATCTCTCATATGCCCATAACCCACTAGTATCCACAGACCTCTAGACATGGTTAATGAACAGTACACATATACTAATATAATTACGAAACGTGGGAAACACAAGAAGCTACCAAAAGCTGGCTCCTGAAACAAAGGGGCACTGCGGCTGAAACTGGAGGTCCTAAGCAGGAGGGTATCGTAGCTGCTCGTCGATATCTGCGGGCATGAACGCAGCCACCCCCAAAGGAAGGGGCCAGTACAAAAGACGTACCGAATATGTAAAGCAGAAAGTACATAATAACAGATAGACTCATAAATCGAAGGAGAATGATAAGTATGCATAAACCAAACCTGTTGCAAATATCGAATAAAAATCTTTTTCTTTTTGTTAAAAACACAAGAAAGTCGTGCAGATTGAACGGGAATGATGGCTATCTCAACATTCGCGCCATCCACAGTATCACTCCAGAAGTTTAACCCATAATCTCCGTCACACATAATGCACATAGTAGGGTGAGCCAGGGAAGTCCGTTGCACTCACATATCAGATATCACATGATGCACCAGTCACATCATCACACCGTCTAAGCGAAACTCGACCACTGGGCAAAACCGAGTCTTCCGTAGCCAATCGACTTCGAAAAATATATATATATATATATATACATACATAGTAGCACGATAGTAACCGACCCTGGAACCGGTGAAGGATATTACTATTATGTACGGCACAAGTAGAGTCGTGAGATACATATGCATAAAAGATAGTTCCAAAAATTTATAATATGCAAAGTACTCATTTTGGAATCA
>JAABOM020060675.1:0-11679 GCA_011800125.2 Solanum clarkiae
CAGCCTTACAATATAAAGGTATTACAAAAATATGAAGAAGAGATAGTCAACGTGCTTAATTTTTTTCATTCTTTCACTGGGCGAGGTTCTAAGGAATGATCGCTGAAAATTGAAGAGTGAAGAACAGAATTTTGTTACCTTTAAAGTTATCAAGATTGAAAAACTAATAGATTTGAAATATACTCTAAAAGAGTTACCAAATGTAACTAAAAGCTCCATTTCTTCAGTCTTCATGGGATTGACTTTCACATTATTTCTTAAACAAATTTTCACATACAATCTCCTCAACGTTGATTCCTCTTCGACGAACTTTAAAAATTATTTATTTTTCTTCAATTTGTTTGCTTTCTTCTCTTTGGACTATTTGTTTTTGTTTATGTGATTGAGTTATTTCATGAAGAAGAGAATGCATAATTTATAATTGGAACTTGTTTATGGAAATTTTGATCACAATTATCGTAACAGGCAGAATAGTGGATCACAAGTCTATGGATTGTAGGAAGCAAGTAAAAATAACTATGTAGCTAATCCTCCTAAGGGTGTGACTTCACAAGTCTATGGATTGTAGGAAGCAAGTAAAAATAACTATGTAGCTAATCCTCCTAAGGGTGTGACTACTGAGTTGCTGAAGTGGCTTTTGAGTTTTTTTGTTTTTTAATTAGTGCATTACGAAGAGGGGTTTTATTATTCTCTTGGCAAGTTTTTTTAATTTTTATAAATCTATTTTTCTAAGAGTGCCACTTAGGCGGGTTTAACATTCTCTTTTTTTTTTTAATATATATATCTTGTTGTACACGCTTTGCGTATGATAAAAAAGTATGTACCTCATCTGGTAGCAAACATTAGATAGAAAACTTAAATTTAATTATGAACTTATGAAAAAATTAATAATTCACTACAAAAGTAATTTTGATAAAATATTTATTTATAGAGGTCCGATATATAATGGCACATTAGAATTTTTCCTTAGCGGCTGTAGAGTAGAAGAAGTGGAAGTCTATTAAATAAGGAAGATTTAGGAGTTTTTCCACGGTTAAGTCCTTATTTATTATTTATTTCTATATATTTTAATAGTCAATATTACAAATATAATTAAATAAGAATTTAAAGAAAAATAGTGAAAAAATAATTTTGTCTAAAAATGAGTCATTTAATAAAGGACAAAAAATTCAAACAACATTTCTAAGAACCTTCACGCTTTTAATATAGTATATATATAGATATAGATAGATAGATAGATGGATAGATAAAATGATGTATGATATGATTTATAAAATATGTCAACCTAAAAACAAAGAATTATCTCAAATTTGATTATTGCCATCCATTTATGTTAAATTACTTTGAAGCTGAAGAGGATTACCTGCTCCTAGGAAACAGTCTCTCTACCTTGTGAGGTAGTGATAAGGTCTGTGTACATTCTATCCTCCTCCTCAGACCCTACTTGCGAAATTCCACTGGGTATGTTGTTGTTGTTGTTGAAGAGGACTACCTCAAAAAGAACGGGAGAAGAGTTATAATATTCTAACGTTACCCTTTATCCGACTACCTTGTAACTGCACAGGCTTATTGTGAACATATTATGTCTCTAATTGGTATATTACATTGTTTTGAGTTCCTTACTACACCGTTACTAAAATAATCTTTCATTTCTAATCTCTCATTTTGTGTTTTAGAAAGTTTTTGCAGCAATATCTATTTTTCTGGTCATGCATTGCCTTCTATGAAAAGTTGAAATAATGTTGCACAAAAAAGATGCATAACGCCTGCTGCTTTAACAAGGTGTGTAACAATACTCCATGCTTATCATGCTACACATTAAATATTCAAAAGCATAACTAATTCATTTTTCAAGTCTCCTTAAAATTTGACCACGATCACCCCCACCACCCCAAAATACAAGTTTGAAAGTCTAACCTAATTCCACAAATAAAAGATACAACTACCTATACAAGTTTATCTGCCATAGATAAGTCCCTAGCAGCTTTATTAGCTTCTTCGTACACATGGTAAATTGTACAAGTTATACTTTCGATCAATTTGAAAATTTCTTCCAACAGGCACTTTATTATTCCTTTTGGCTCAGGGTGACCATTGACATACTGGACAAGTATAACGTTATCCGACTCCACTATCAACATTTCTGCCTCTGGCTTTCCTTTCGCGCATCTGACTAATCCATTCCTCAAAGCCTCCAGTCCAGCAATTACATCGTCTTCAATATCAATGGTACCATTATACATACCTAAACAAGTTCCAGTTTCACCTCGGAAGATGCCACTATATCGTCCTGGCAGATCACCTTTTGTACCGATTCCAAAGATGTTTAGCTTAATCCAACCTGTAGGAGGAGGAGCTGAGTTACATCTCAAATGACGAGGCCCACGATGGTTAGCAAAATATTGCGCCCGTTCTAGACTAGATAAATTGGTTTCCAATATGTTTTCCATAAATTCTTTTTCAAGGGACCTACAAGATAAAAAACCTAGAAGTTAAATCATTCACATGCGTAAATAAAGGAAACAATTACACAGAAATGATTTCAACGATATGCTATAATCGGCCGCACCTTTGGTTATCCGACCAAGATTTGTCATTTTTTCTGCATCGTAAAGTTTCAGTTTCTGAAAATAAAAAGATATATTTAGTGCAAGTATTGTGAGATCACGAACCCATAAACTTGAATGAAGATAGATAGAAATACAGTACCAGGTAGGCAAGTTTCCAGGTCAATATCGGAACCTATATCAAAGAAATGCCAGGCGAATTCTGAGAACACATCCGTCCATATCATATCATAGCTATTTTTTACTTCAATCTCTGTTGTGAAGGGGAGAATACTCTTTAAACGTTGAATTGTTTCTATATGAAACTTCTCTGGACGAATAAGGGGCAAGGAGCTGCGAAATGAGTTTGTCAATAGAAACAATTGTTTGATACACGAAGTAGACCAGTTTGCTCCCAATAGGTTGCCGATAAGAAAATAACAAGGACAGGGCATGTAGAACAATGTTGGTCTTCGGACTGTCCTCTTACACTTTTCATCAATACTCAATACCTCAATACCTAGTTTCTTGAAAACCATGATATCAACCGGAGACATCTCAGGATCGTATATTTCTATATTGCCAATCCAATTGGAAAAATCTCGTTTTAGTAGGAGAATTATCGCAAGCTGAAACTGTGAAGCAAAATAGCATTCGATGCTTCCCAAGGCAAAGATTACCACCTGAACATGTGAATGGGAGCCTAAAACACGAAACAAGTATTGTTGAAAAGTTTCATTCTGTTCGAGATCTAAGCGCATTTCAGCATACAATTTTGAGTTCTCAACGTTCTTCATCATTAGTTCAATCTCATTAAGTAACCTTTCAGCCTCATCTTGTATCTGAAAATCAATATCACACTCCATATTCTTACTGTAAATTCAGCTTCGCGCCCCAAATCCAGATTTAAACACTATCTGAAGCAACTAATAATAAAAATTATCATAACCTGCAAGTGTAAAATCAAAGTACAAAATCAGTAGCAACAAAAATGCACAGAACGAAAAGCTCTTTTAAGCTCTATTTCTTCCATTTAGGTGTGTCCTTCTATTTCTTAAAGTATTACGAGGTCTGTATTTTAGGTGGATACTCTTACGAATTAACAAGCAATTCAATTGAGCAACTATATAGTTATTCTGCTGGACTTCAAATGAATTAAGAAACAACATAAAGAACTTCCAAGTCTACCTTTTTAACAACAACGTACCTAGTGGAGTCCCACAAGTGGGGTCTAGGGAGAGTAAAATGTAAACAGACCTTACCACTATCTCACAGAGATAGAGAGGCTGCTTCCGGAAGATCCTCATGTCAAAAATATCATCCCAAAAACAGAAAATACTAGATATGAAACAAAACAACTAGAGTGGATAACAAATGATAATTCATAAAAATATTAAAAATAACAAAATAAATGACAGACAATAATAACACAATATATAAAGACTCGACTACCTCAAATAACCTACAATAACCCAAGGCCAGATAACATCCTACCCCTTGTCTAACCTTCTATCCTAATACGTGATAGTCACTCCTTTCTATCTAAGATCATGTATTCAGTTAGACGAAGCTACGCCATATCCTGTCTAATCACCTCACCCAAATACTTTTCCGGTCTACCTCTATCCCTCCGTGTAACCCCTAAATCTAACCTCTCGCACCTTCTAACAAGAGTATCAACACCTCTTCTCTGTATATGCTCAAACCACCGTAGTCTCGCTTCTCTCATTTTGTCTACCACTGGGCCACCCCTAACTTTACCCGAATGATCTCAAATCTACCTTTCTACAATAGAGAAATTTTTTCTTACCCTATAATTAATAAGGATATATGTATGTAATTCTTTAAATTTGGCACGCAAAATTTATATCATTTTTAGTTGGAAAAATATGTTTTTCCTTACAATTTTACCAAATAATACAGTAGTAGTAAACCATCCGCTCAAAGAAAATCATACGCATAAGCAGCAAAAGCACAAAAATATTCTTAAAAGTTCAAATTACCATCCATCTAAATGTCCGTGTTTGCAACAATTTTTAAAGTGTTGAAAATTGATTACAATCACAAATAAAATATGATAAAAAAAAGATTTTATTAATAGATATTTGTGAGGCAACTCTGTCTATCTTTTGATTCTTTTCTCAAAGATTTTTTTAAAAGATTTTAGTTTATTAAATAATCTGTATCATAAGCTAAAAGTGGTAGATTGATTAGACCGAGTTAGTGGTTATAGGTTCAAAATCCCTATTATTTATGAGGAATAGAAGGGTTAGGTCTTGAATTGTATTAGGGTTGGCAGTGGGATAATTAAAAGGCTGGTATCATGTTACATAGTGGTGTTTCTGATAAAATTGGAACAGTAAAAGCTTGTGGTTAAAAGATTAGGTGGTGCAGTCCCTTATTGCATGTTTGCTCCTGAAGGTTTACTTTATATTGTGTGGTGAATTTCGGATTGATCGACGATGCCTATGTTGTTTGTACGAATGCTATTCTTGCCATACCTTTTTCAGGTATAGCCTGATTGCGGAATTGGTAATGTTTCTTAGGCGAAGATGATGACGATCTCTAACAACTTCTATCATTCCTTCTATATGGTGGGAGCTGTATCATACTTCTATTCTTAGAGAAGCTCTTGTACGTGCTTAGACCGGCATCTTTGGGGGTGTTATACACTTTTTGTTTTCTAGAGACTTAAATTGGATTTTGAACCTTATACTTGATAAATTCAAGACCACAAGTCAAGTCAAGAAGTCGAAGATAGACAACCTCAATATATAGCATGAATTATTCATAATGAAAGAAGACGAGACTATTCAAGACATATACTCACTACGAGAGATAAATTCCCATAGTCAAGGCAATCCAAAATCTCTTGAGTGTCCTTTAAGAATCATGGGAAAGAAAAGAGGAAGCAATTACTGAAGCTTGTGATTTTGATATATTGTCCATGGACGAACTTGTAGGAAATCTCAAAACTTATAAACTAAAGAAGAATAAAAAAAAAGGGAATAAGAGGAGAATTTGGCCCTTATGACTAAGAGGTTTCAAAGGATGTAAAAAAAAAAAAAGCCAAGAATTTCAAAGAAAAAACTCACAAAAGATAACTGAGAAGAACTTAGGAAACAACTACTTCACCAGTGTGTAAGTCCATATCACTTCAATAAGTTCTGTCTAATGTGAAGTTTAGAGCACAAAAAGAAAAATCCAGAGAAGGCAGATGAGACGATGATGATATGTTGGACTTGATCGCAATAGCTGATTCAGAGGGAGAAGAGAATGACACTCAACCAATAGAAACCATTATGGCACTAATGGCAGGATCAGACTCTGAAGCCGAGGAAGAAGTGAAACAGTCAAAGGTAAAAATATTTCACATTAAAGAAAATCTTCTTGCCTACTCTAAAAAAGCTAAAATCCTTATCCTCTGTACTAATTGATGCATACTACTCAATTAGCTCAGAAAAGAATGAATTATTGAAAGATTATGCATTATTGAGACTAGAGAATGAGAGTCGAGAGAAACAAATTAAGGGCCTTCACGAAAAATTCAATGATCTAAACTCCTCACAATAAGAAAAAGATATAAAAGCTCATGCTCACATAGCTCCGGAAGAAAAATTAAAGACTCTAAACAATAATGTATAATCTACGTCTAAAAGGAACGAGATCCTTCATGAGGAACTTCATAAGGCAAAGTTGAAATTGGAGAATAACATGAGATAGACTAGATCCTCTGAAATGTTAGACCAAATCTAGAAAAGCCAATCCTCAAAGAGACATGTAATAGGGTTTGATAAAGAACAAAAAGCTAACATAAATGAAAATCAAAAGAAGACTTTTTGCACTCGTTGTGGTCAGCTGTTCACTAGAGCCATCTATGCAATAAGAAAAATATAGCTTTTGAAAATAATTTAATTTTTATAAAGAGGCAGAAACATGGAAAGGCAGTGTTGGAGTACAGTTGTAAAAGCTGCTAGGTTGGTGAAAAGGTGACTCCCATGTCTGCCCTCATCGTACCGAAGGACCAATGGAACTTCAGAAGCTCCTTCATGTGTATACTAAAGGGAGCATTTCACAAAGACAGGAAGTGACTTTAAGAATCAAGAATTGGCAGCCCAAAAGAGTGAAGTCCACTTTGTCTTATTCTGAAGGATACGACATCAATACTAAGAGACCTGATAGAGTGAGTCTGTAAAGTCTTTTAGTTAATGTTGTGTCTTGTGTTGAGAATCTTGAAAGATCAACTTCATGATCTATAAAGGAGTCTTGGTCATTGATTGTACATGTGTTTTGGATTCGTGGTTGGCTGTGACCGTGAATCTGTTGGTAGAAGTGTACATAAACTAAGTGTGGTTGTGTTGTAGGCAGTTGGGTGATTGTTAAAGCTCTAAGTCTTGTAATAGGTGTGTTAAGCAAAGGGATGGAGAGGGGTAGTGCGAAATTACTTCTAGTTGTATTTGACTATATTGCCCTTGCATCTTAGTGGAAGTTTGTGTTTTGAAAATCCTGTGTGACAAGCCGTCGTTGTTTCTCGCTTGAGCAAGGAGGTTTTTCACATAAAATCTTATGTTCTTACTGTTTACTTGTTATTTATTTCTTATACTATTACTGTGTTGCGGGACCTGGTCCCTGACTATAGTGGACGCATACCCGACGACAATAATATGGATAAGAAAGATACTACTGAGGTCAAAATGTGCACCCAAGAGAATACCAATACCTTCAACCACCTAATTGATCTAGAAATTGAGATGAATATGTAAAACAAGGAGGAGAAAATTGGAGAAGCACAAAATCAAATCAAGAATTAAATCCCATCCCCCTAATTCTGAGAATACTCAACACCATAATCTCTAGTATTTTTCCCATGACTTTTTAAAAATCAGAGTGAGTTCATAAAAGGGAGATTACTCTCGAAAAAACATCCTATTAGGTAAAAAATAATCAATGATATTAGCAAAACTAACAAGGGTGGCAATGTGGTTATTAAACTCTTCGTGAGAAAAGTATATAGTTGAGTGTTTTGGGAATACTTCAATAGTATTCTCAAGAAACTAGGCTTTAAAGAACAATGGACTAATCTGATTCACTAATTAAGCAAGTAACGAAACAATACCCACAAATGAAACACAACGATATATATCTTAGCTACTCGACATTGCTAAGGCTACTATTTAAGCTGCATACCCAAATGAAAAACAAGTCCACACTTTAACTTCGCAATGGATATGTTATTATTTTTAGTTAACCACCTCCAAGCAAATGGATCAATCTGGAGCATCCATGTTATTAGTGGGAAATGAATAACTAGAAAAACATTGGAGACAGAAAAGAGTTTGTGATTGTAGATTCAGTTTTGAAAAGTTTGATGAATAAGTGTATGCAGTTTGCATGCTTGTTTTCTAAAGATTTGTTTGATGACTATTATGACTGACAAACAAATCTTTTAAGAACAACCGCAAAAACTACATATACTTATTCATCAAACTTGTCAAAACTGAATCTACAATCGCAAACTCTTTTCTATCTCCAATTTTTTTCTAGTTATTCATTTCCCATTAATAACATGGATGCTCCGGATTGCTCCATTTGCTTGGAGGTGGTTAACGACAATCATAGCAGGTCCATTGCAAAGTTAAAGTGTGGACATGTTTTTCATTTAGGTTTGCAGCTTAAATAGTAGCTATAGCCATGTCGAGTAGCTAAAGATATATATTGTTATATTTCATTTGTGTGTACTATTTCATTACTAGCTTAGTTGCTTAGTGAATTAGGTTAGTCCATTATTCTCCAAAGCTTAGTTTCTTGAGAATACTATTCAAGTATTCCCAAAACACTCAACTATATACTTTTCTCATGAAGAGTTTAATCACCACATTGCCACCCTTGTTAGTTTTGCTTATATCACTGATGATTTTTTGAGCTAATAGGATGTTTTTTCGAGATTAATCTCCCTTTCATGAATCCACTTTGATTTTTGAAAATAATCATGGGAAAAATACTAGAGATTATGGTGTTGAGGATTTCGGAAGGCAGATTGTAGAGGTTTACAGGTCTAATATTTGAAAAGCTTCAAGGAAGATCAATCTTGTAATGACCTCAAAGGTCATTTTTAGCATTCTCAACAAAATTATCGTTTTGCCCTTCTCAAAAGTTGCTTTTGGTCATTTATGGTTGAGTCTAAAAGTTGAATTTTGAAAATTGTAATGACGTTGAAGGTCATTTTTCGCATACTTGACAAAATTACTGTTTTACCCTTTTCAGAGTTCTAAAAGAATTTGTTTTTCCCTAGATTATTTCTAAAAATTAGAGTGGGTTCATAAGAGGGAGATTAATCTCAAAAAAACATCCTGTTAGCCTAAAAAATCATTAGTGATATCAGCAAAACTAACAAGGGTGGCGATTCAACTCTGCATCTTCTTAGGAAAATCTACAGCAAAGAAAAGAAGTCAACTTCTATGCCAAACTATTGGAGACAAGAAATCTATTTTAAAATGGCCTTCCTAGTTTTGATAGCCATCAACAATAATCTCTACTGACGACATAATGGCACAACTAGGCATTACCCTTGACCGCCAATGCTACTATAGCAACACTCCTCATTAAACAACAAATCTAAAGGGCGTGCAATACCTCTTTTGTCAAGGTGACTTCGCAAGGAGTATCTAGAGGTTCTACATTGGTTTGTTAGGCGTAGAAACCAAATTAAAGGCAACAATCTCAAATTGACACTTCTTAGTTAGTGGAATCATAAATACACCAATCACATCACCAACTTCTTCGCCAAAAAAATCTTAAGTTATTTGCTAGGAACCCTGAAAATAAGATATTTTAATACATTTGAAGGAATTAGACCCTCATTGTACATAACCAACACTAATATCAATAAGTTTATTTTGCAGGTGACTCACAAGCATTTCAATAAAATTAATATTTGGGGAACTTAGAGGAGTATATGTAAAGAAATTGAAGCCAACATTTATCAAGTTGATAAAATTCCGATGACATGGATCAAACCCTAGACTTCTAAAGTAAGACTAAACATTGATGGTAGTTGCTCCAACGGTCAAAGCCAAGAAGGGAGAAAAAAGACACCAAGAGGGATACTTCATCTATGCCTACTCCATCCTTATTGGACTAGTAGGAGCAACCAAGTAGAAACGAAAGATTTTACTCGATAGTCTGAAATAGTGCCCAAACAAATGAATAGAGATGGTCGTAAGAGAAACAAACTCCTTAATTGAGTCAACCAAGTGATATCATGTATCAGGCATGGTATCCGAGCTAACCAAGGGTGATCATGTATTAGGCATGGTACGTGTACCAAGTGAGGTTATCTTATACCATGCATGGTGCTTGATGATATGCTGTCAAAATACAACACATTTGATGCCTAAAACATGGGATTTTGCGTGTTCTTAATGCGACTTTTTATGGTTTTACTGTGCTTTTATGTTGTTTTTGCAGAAAATACAGGTTGACTTGATTTTGCGAGAAAGTTATCGATTTTGCTGATATTCAGGACATATGAGCCACACTGGGAGCTGTAGCCCAAGCTACGAATTGTAGTGTTCCCTTATAGGCATTTGCAGTGTTCAAAATGCAGAATTTGAGTTTCTCAAGGTCATCTTTACAAGGCCCAGCTACAAGTGTAAGACCCACTATGACTCGTAGGAGGAAGACTCGTATCCATTTCCAGTGTTGCTGAAAATTGGACCAAGAATTGCAAACATAGACTACGAGAAGGTACTACGAGTCGTAGACCAGACAATGACTCGTAGGTGTGAACCATAGCAGTCAAGTCCAAAATGCCAAATGCTGACAACGAAAGCCTGATTACGACTCGTAGGTCACCCTACGAGTCGTAACTATAAGCCGTAACAACCGTCGACCAGATTTTCTAATTATTTTAAGGACCTTTTTGTAAATAGTATATGTTAGGATTTTAGAAAAAAACATTTTCAGATATTTTCATTATTTTGGATACAACATTTAGATTTTAGAGAGATTTTAGAGTAGGAAATTAGGGTTTTACTTTGGAGACCCAATTTGGGGATTGGAATCACTTGTAATTCCATTTGATCATTCAAGTTTGTGAATCCAAATTCAAGGGTGGTTTATTGTTATTCATTTTCCTTGAGTAATTTCTCAACTATGCTTGTTTCATTCATTGTTTGTTTTTTTGCCCAAGCCATGAGTAGCTAAACCCCCACAACTTGGGGTTGTGGGAACGATGAGTAGCTAGTTTGAAAAATCCGAATTATTTGCAATTCTTGAGTTGGGTATTTTTATGTATTATCCATTTTTCTTTATATTGCTTGTTGTTTGATGGTGGCCAGCATCAAACTCCACCTAGTGTCATAATCCCGATCAAGGTAGTGATGAATAGGAAAAGAAAATGGGTGACATGATTTGATTGATGTGTTCTCGTCTAATAAACCAAACCCGGCCAAGGAGAGGTTGACTGGAAAAATAGTTAACGGCTAGTTTGGCATACTATGGTAGCCAAACAAGTGCCATAGTGAAATTTGACCTTTGCCTTCAAAAGAGGGTTGGAAGAATCTAAGTTACCGTCCTGCATGCGATGTCCTAACTTAGGTTGTGTTATCCGGGGTGTTTGAGTTAGTGAATCATGGGGAACACAATTTTCCAAGTTGCTCCGCAAATTGATTGTCTCTTCGCTTTGTTAGTGTAGTTTTATTTTCTCACAAATCATTGTAACCCCCCTCCCCTTCCCCCCCAAATTCTAGAGAATTGGGTTATTTGATGCTTGAAATGATTGTTGGTGTATCAAGGTGGAAAAACTCCATATTTCCTTCGGATTCGACCCTAACCTATGTTTAGGTTTTATACTTGATAATGATCGCTTTACTGGTGGAGCTGACCATCACTCGAGTTAACCAACAATCACAAATAACATGCATAATCATAATCATAATGAGACAACCACATTTGAAGTCATAAGTAAATCAAACAGGTTCATTGCATAAGATTATCACCATGAAGTTATTTCACATTCACCCTTTATTTCTTAAACATGCATTACACAAGTATTTCATACTGAATAGTCAACATGAAAACACACACAGAGACACACACACAGATACACACACACATAAACATATATACGCAT
>JAABOM020060676.1:0-11676 GCA_011800125.2 Solanum clarkiae
TGAGTTGTTATATCATATATAGTGTTTCCTGCCTTACATACTCAGTACATTATCTCGTACTGACGTCCCTTACGGGGGACCTGCATTTCATGCTATAGGTACAGGTGCTAGTAGATCTCCCAAGTAGGAGTACAGGATATTCAGCTGTTGTCACCAAGCTCCAGGTTGCTTCGGGGCTTTGTATATATCTAGAGCTTACATGTTTTATTACATAGTTTGTTGAGGCGGGGCCTGTTCTGACCTTTATCAGATGTCTTTCTTTATTTAGAGGCTTTGTAGACTATCTAAAGTAAAATGTGGTCATGTCTCGTACTCTAAATACTGTGGCCCCAATGGCCCAGTCATATGTATTTGCTTTTGGCTTGTTAGCACTGTTATCTTCTTAAAGGCATGTCAAACGCAAAAACCCCTTATAGTATGTATAGAAAGCTTATAGTTACAGGTTGGTTCTCCCGAGCCTTATCGGCAACGGGTGCTAGTCCGCCATAATGGGACTTTGGGGTGTGACAGAAACCATCAACTCAATGGATAAGAAACACTCGTTTTTTAGATTAAATTCAGCCTCTTTCGGACTCTAAGGATATCAATCTCATCAACATCAACCATCAACTCATTCACTCAGGACTCGGACCACAACAAGCAAGCACACCCATATGATCAAGGCTCTAGACTCAATCTTAATCTTCTTTCATGCAATCTTTAACTATTAAATCATATAGGGTTTTATAATAGTTCAAATTAAATCATTTAAACAAATAATCCAAGTTATGATTATCATCACTTCAAGAAAATACATGTACATTTTTTCAGTAAAACATTCAAGAAATTTTTAGACAGGACCCATCACCTTCTACTATCTACTTTCTACAATCCAAGGGGCACATGGGAGAACAATCATATGCTTTGGTAGCCTTACATACCTGGAATTGACGAGAGACTCATCCTTGGCTTAAGACCTTTCCTCTTCTCTTTTTCTCCTCAAGAACTCTAACCTATTTTTTGTGTTTGGAGACAACAATACGTTAAAGAGGCTCTTCCATGATTAAAAATGACTTAATTACTCAGGGTTCACGTTTATGAGGGGTTGAAAAATATTTAGAATGCCCCTCATAAAAGAAAAAATAAACTTTCTCTCAAAAATGCCCAGTCCGTGTCGCGGACTGAGCACGGAGTAGTATAAATTTTTCCATTTTTTTCGAATGAATTTTTCCCTTCCTATCAAAAATTTAAAAAAATACTAGTGTTCATTCGTGTCCATGACGCGTCGTGGCCCTGACGCACATCAACACTATTTCGGGTTAAATTATGAAAATTTATTTTTCGACCCGATTTTTCTAAAATCAGGTCGAGGGCATTTTCTCAGTCAATATTTTATGCTAATCATAAATCAGATCTCAAATTTCCCTTTGGAGCTTGGGAAAACGCATTATGAACACGATTATGTTCTAGGGGCATTTTGATAATTTCATAGGGTGTTACATCATCTCCCTCTTAGGATCATTCGTCCTCGAATGATGAGTAAGGGTAGAATGAAGGAATGAGTAGAATCAAAGTTCATCTCACTCCTCACTCGAGAACTCTCAACTATCCATCACTTTCTATATCTCTATATTAGACTCAAGAATAGAATCAAAACATCAATTCGAGAATGGAAACTTCAATTACGTTAAGGGTAAGGACATTATCTTCGACATCATCATCTTTTGGCATGAAAATGTACGGGTATTTGCTCTTCATGGCTTCATTAAATTCCCATATAACTTCCTTAAAGAATTGATTCCTCCATTGAACTTTGACAGAGGCTATCTCTTTATTCCTCAACTTACGAACTTAACGGTCAAGAATTTAGACTAGAATCTCCTTATAGGACACACTATCTTTTACTCCAGTACTCTCAATAGGTATTGCCAAAGCAGGGTCTCCCAAACACTTCTTCAGCATCGAAACATGGAATACTGGATGGATCCCATCTAACTCGGAAAGCAAGTCTAACTCATAAGCGACCTTCTCATTCCTCCTCACAATTTGATAGGGTCTAATGTAGCATGGACTTAACTTTCCTTTCTTTGTGAACCTCATAACACCCTTCATAGGTGAAACTTTCAAGTATAGTCAATTATCCACTTCAAATTCCAAGTCTCTTCTTCTCACATCAGTGTAAGACTTTTGGAAACTTTGAGCAGTCTTCAACCTTTCTCTAATCACCTTCACTTTCACCATGGACTAGTGGACAAGATCAGGTCCAATCAATTCAGTTTCACCAACCTCAAACCACCCAATTGGTGATCTACATCTCCTCCCATACAAAGCTTCATAAGGGTCCATCTGGATACTGACATGGTAACTATTGTCGTATGCAAATTCAATCAATGACAGATGATCATTCCAATTCCCCTTGAAGTCAATGACACAGGCTCTCAACATATCTTCTACAATTTGAATAGTGCACTTTACTTGACCATCTGTCTGTGGATGAAAGGTCGTACTCAAATTTACCTTGGTACCCAATCCCTTATGAAAAGATCTCCAAAATTGGGAGGTAAATTGAGCTCATCTGTCCGAGATGATAGAAAAGGGAACCCCATGCAACCTCACAATCTCACGAATGTATAACTTAGCATACTTCTATGCAGTGTTAGTGGTCTTAACTGCCAAGAGGTAGCTGATTTACTCATCTTATTCACAATAACCCATATCGAATCATGATGCTTTCGGGACCGTAGTAGACTGGTAATGAAATCCATATTGATCCTCTCCTATTTTCACTCTAGAATTTTAAAGTATTGAACTAACCTACAAGGCCTTTGATGCTCAACCTTGACCTGTTGACAATTAGGACACTTAAAGACAAATTTAGTAATGTCCTTCGTCATTCCATTCCACTAATAGATTTCTCTCAAATCATGGTATATCTTGGTGGAACCAGGATAAATAGAATATTTGGAGCTATGAGTTTCAGCCATCATTCTCTCTCGAACACCATCAACCTCGGGCATACACAGTATACCCTAGTACCTCAACACCCCATCTCCCCCCGGAGAAAGCCATCACTTTTTGCTTGTGGACAACTTCTTTCAGTTGGAGTAGACATGATCTTGGTCTTGCTTTTCTTTTACCTCTGACACTAAAGATGAAGCAAACCTATTCTAGACATTGACCCCAATTTCAATTGTTTTCTTCAAGTTGTACTCCTAAGCTGGCCAATCTGTGCACTATCCTAGCCAACTCTTTCTTCCCTTCCTCCACATGGGCAGTACTACCCATAGACAACTTGCTAAGAGCATCAGCAACAATGTTAGCCTTACCTGGGTGGTAAAGGATGCTCATGTCATAATCCTCGAACAACTCCAAAAATCTCCTCTGTCGCAGGTTGAGCTCTTTCTGGCTGAAAATATATTGTAAACACTTGTGATCAGTAAACACGTCCATATGTACTCCATACAAGTAGTGGCTCCAGATCTTAAGCTCAAACACCACCACTACCAACTCGAGATCATGAGTCGGATAATTCTTCTCATAAATCTTAGGTTGCCTGGAAGCATAAGCCTTCACCTTCCCTCTCTGCATCAGCACACAACCCAATCCAACTCTAGATGCATCACAATATATCACAAAGTCTTCCACCCCATCGGGCAAAGTCAAAACTGGCACTGTAGTCAATCTAGTCTTCAGCTCTTGAAAACTCTTTTCACATTCGTCACACTACTGAAACTTGGCCTTTTCTGAGTTAGCTTGGTCAATGGTGCAGACAAGGAAGAAAACCGCTCAACAAATCTACGCTAGTAGCATGCCAACCCCAAGAAACTCTTTATTTCGATGGGAGAGGTTAGTGTGGGTCAATTCTTAACCGCTTCAATCTTCTGGGCAACTACTCGAATACCATCACCCAAGACAACATGACCTAGGAAGGGCACTTCCTTGAGACAAAACTCATACTTCGAAAACTTGGCATATAATTCATGATCTTTGAGACTTTTCAACACCACTCTAAGATAGTTGGCATGCTCCTCTTAATCTTTAGAATACACCAGGATGTCATCAATAAATACAATCAAGAACATGTCAAGATACAGTCCGAATACTCTATTCATCAAGTCCATAAAAGTTGCAGGTGCATTAGTCAATCCAAAGGACATAACCAAGAAATCAAAATGACTATACCTCATCTTAAAGGTTGTCTTTGGAATATCACATTTCCTCACTTTCAGTTGATGGTAACCCGATCTGAGGTCTATCTTGGAAAAGCACGTGGCACCCTGATGTTGGTCAAATAAATCATTTATCCTGGGGAGAGGATACTTATTCTTTATTGTGACCTTATTCAGTTGCCTATAATCTATGCACATTTTGAGAGACCCATATTTCTTAAGCACGAATAGGACTGGAGCATCCCAAGGAGAAACACTAGGTCTTATAAAACCTTTCTCTAGCAAGTCATTCAATTGATCTTTCAATTCTTTCAACTCAATGGGGGTCATTCTATAGAATGGAATTGAGATAGGTTGGGTATCGAGAAGAATGTCAATCCTAAAGTCAAACTCCTTGTCAGGAGGGAATCCAGTAGATCATCAGGAAACACTTTGGAAACTTATTTACAGTCAGAACTGACTCTAGAGTGGGGGGACTCAACATCATCATACTTAACTCACACGAGATGGTAAATACAACCTTTAGAGATTAGCTTTCTGGCTCTAAGATAGGAGATGAACTTGCCCTTGGGTGCAACAGAACTCCCTTTCCACTCTAGGAATGGTTCATTGGGGAATTGAAACTTAACAATCCGGGTTCTACAATCGATAGAGGCATAGCAGGCATGAAGCCAATACATGCCAAAGATCACATCAAAATCTACAATCTGCAACTCTACCAAGTCAGCTAAGGTATCTCTATGATAGATAGATATAACACAATCTCTATAGACTCTCTCAGTTAGGATAAACTCACAGTAAGAGTGGAAAACAAAAAAAGGTTCAGGTAAACACTCTGGAAGAATTCCAAACCTACTAGCCACGAAGGGAGTTACAAATGATAGAGTGGCACTTGGGTCGAGCAATGCATAACAATCAAAAGTAAAGGCTTGGAGTATACCCGTAACGACGTTCGATGTTTCCTCCTGATCCTGACGATTACCCATGGCATAAAGATGGTTTGTCTCGCCTCTTATACCAGTAGTGGTTCCCCTCTGATGACTGCCAGCTGTGGGGGCTGCGGAGGACTGTGCTTTATTGCTTCCCTTACCCCGTCTTCTCCTCGGGCACTTATTCTGGAAATGACCAGCCTGTCTGCATATGTAACAAACATCTATGCCCATACAACATTCACCTAGATGATGTTTGCCACATTTGCCATAAGGTGGCTTTCCCCTTGAACCTTGGGTCATGCTAGCCTGGGACTGAGAGCCATGAGCCCTGAAATTTTGGTGATCATAAGACTTCTGATTCTGATCATACCTATTCTGTTGGACTGGCACACTAGCTGCAAAGGATGCATAGTGAGAAGACCTCTTCTGAAAGTAAGACCCGTCCCCCTTATCCTGCTTGTGCTGGTTAGACTAGTGCCCGGTTGACTTGGCTTTCTTGCTCAAGTTCTCTTCTCTGCCTTTCTTCTTATCCTCCTCAGTTTGCTGGGCATAAACTATGAGTCTAGAAATGTCCATGTCCGAAATTAATAATGCTGCCTTGCATTCCCTCTTCGCATGTCTGCCCAACCTAGACGCAAACTTTCTCATCCTTTCCCTTATGTCTTGGACCATCTCTAGAGCATACCTAGACAACTTGATAAACTTGAGGCTATACTCCTTGACGGTTATCCCGTCCTGTTTCAAGTTCATGAACTCTTCAATATTCACCTCCCCCAGCTCTTGAGGAAAGAAGTGATCGAGGAAAGCACTCTTAAACTCATCCCACTCCGCAGGCTCAACATCTTCACCTCGACCATCCTCCCACTGGTTGTACCAGACATTCGCCACGTCCTTAAGCTAGTTGGAGGCAAGCTTAACACCTTCAACCCCACTGGTATGCATGGCCTTCAACACCTTATACATCTCATCGATGAAATTCTGTGGGTCCTCCTCAACCTTTGTCCCGTGTAAACTGACGGGTTCATTCTCAAGAAGTTTCTGAGCTTGTTCCAGAGCTTGGTGACCTTGACTATTACCCTGGTAGGCCACTAGTTAAGTAAGCATGGTGATGAATCCCCTGTATTCTACCTCTGAGGTGGAGGCCGGCTGCAGTTGTGCAGGGGGCGTCTCAGTAGTCCTGGCAGGTCGACCTTTTCTCCTTGTCATTGTCTGAGTAGGACCTCTGGTTGTGAATTTTCAGCAGTTGGGGCTGAAGCATCTCTCTGAGCAACAATTCATTTGGAGGCATATTCTGCAAATGTGTAACACACGAATTAGAAAAGAGTTTTCACAGAGTTAACCTTTATCATACGAACTCAGAACATAGAAGAAGGGTAACCATTCCTAATATACTATAGCTTCCTGCTTATGAAGTGTGGTGCATAACACACCCATAAACAAGATTCTACTATACACAACTTCATAGACACCCTAGACACTTGAACTTTGTACTCTGATACCGAGTTTGTCATGCCCCAAGAAGGGTATCGTAGGCGTAACTGGCACTCAGAGACTATTTCTAGCCCCCGAGCAAACAACCTAGCCCCATGACATGCATTCAATCGGTACATCACAGTGGAACGTCAGCAATAGCAATAAACTAGTGGGCATTCATCCCCATCTCCTCTACCTCAGGGAATAGGGCAATAAACCACAAAATTGTCAACATTCATAGCATAAATATAAAAGAAAAGAGCTCAGTTTAGAAAAGGGGAAAGAACCCAACATCAAGTCATCATCTCTATTTCTATGAAGCCTCTACTTCTACAATCTAAGAAGGTACCATGATAGGCCATGACTACCACAACTCAAAGAGACAACTCAAAACATAGGAAAGAAGTAAATAGTATCCTTCGAATGCAGAGGAGGACTTACCAATCTCTGAACTAGGAAGTCTTGAACCTCAACAGACCGTCTGCTGAAGTCATCTGGCTGCAGGATCTACATCACAAAATGATGCAGCGCCAAATGATGTCAATGCATGGAATGTACGATACATAAAAACTGGCTAAAAGTAAACAGTATAATATGAAATGACATCAACTCATTGGATACTCATCTCAGCTTAAGAATAAGGAATGGACAATATCATATCAACATCAATCAAGGCTTAGACTGTCATATCAATATCAGAGTACTATTAAGGTAAAACCTATCTGGAAGTTTCTCTAACCGACAATCATTACCTTTGAATCGGTGATGATACAATGAAATGATGTCATTGCCGCATCCGCCTAGTACCTTGTCGGGAAAAAGACGTGGCATCTGTGAATCTATAATAGCATCGAGTCCTCTTTTGGAACTAAGGAAACATCCGTTCTCACGGTCCAATCCTTTTCCTATGTTGGCCACGTAGTTAATGAGTGCGAGTGGGACTCACTCTTTATCCATTTTGGTGCTCAATACTCCTCCCAGGACTCAACATGCTCATGAGACATCAAACATCAAAATTCCTCATCATTTAGTCTCTTTTGGACAAAAAACATCAACTCAATGGATTAGCAACATTCTTTTTAGATTAAATTCAGCTTCTTTCAGACTCTAACAATATCAATCTCATCAACATCAACCGTCAACTCATTCACTTAGGACCCAGACCACAACAAGCAAGCACACCCACGTGATCAAGGCTCTAAACTTAGTTCCTATTTTCCTTCATGCAATCTTTGACAATTAAATTATGTAGGGTTATACAATAGTTCAAATTAAATTATTTAAACAAATAATCCAAGTTATCATCACTTCAAGAAAATACATGTACAATTAAATAGTTTTCGGTAAAACATTCAAGAATTTTTCAAACGGGATCCATCACTTTCTACTATCAAATTTCGACAATCCAAGAGGCACATGGGGGAACAATATCATGATTTGGATAGCCTTACATAACTGAAACTGACAGTGACTCAAGATTGGCTCGATACCTTCGCTCTTCTCTTCTTCTCCTCTAGAACTCTAACCTAGTCTTTATGTTAGGGGACTTAGAAATACGTTAAAGTGGCTCTTCCTTGATTAAAACAGCTTAATCACTCAGGGTTCATTTATGAGGGGTTAAAAAAAGTCTAGAATGCCCCTCATAAAAGAAAAAATGAACTTTCTCTCAAAAATGCCCAATCCATGTCGCGGACTAGGCGCGAAATAGTATAATTTTTTCTATTTTTATCCGGACGAATTTTTTCCTTCCCATCGAAAATTAAAGAAAAAATATAAGTGTTGATCCGCATCCAGGGAGAGTCGCGGCCCTGGCGCGCATCAACACTATTTCAGGTTAAATTATGAAAATTTATTTTTCGACTCGATTGCTCTAAAATCAGGTCGAGGGCATTTTCTCACTCAATTTTTTGTGCTGAATGAAAATTCGATCTCGGATTTTTCATCGGAGCTTGGGAAGACACGTTATGAACATGATTAAATTCTAGGGATAATTTTACAGGGTGTTATATGTGTTATATTTCTTTTTTGATATGCCATAAAAAATTAAGTTTTCTACCTTAACATCTTGTAAGACTGAGATAAAATCTAAATATATATCTTTTTTTTAGATGTTATATATAAAGATATGTTAAATATCAAACATATATAAATGTGAGTCTTGCCTTTACTACCAATCCAATTATTGAATTCCACATTAGTCTAGTACTACTAAGGGCATTTTTATCATTTCTCCTTTCATACTCTCTAAATTGCTCCATCTCTTTGGTCCTTCACGTGAATGAATTGTTGCTACCTCCACTTTGCCTTTGTACGACACCAAATACCTCCATTTTAGGCTGTTTTTTCTCCTTCTCTTCTCTTACATTTGCACTTTGGTGGAGCTAGCAACTGTGTCGTTCTATATCAGGTGAGCTTTTTGGCCAGTCGTTTTGTAACTTTGATTTGGTTTTTTCAACTTTCGTTTGCAATTATTTTTTGTAATTTCTTTATCCCCTATAGTTTCTTGTGAAAATTGAGGTAGAGGTGTCATTTAAGTTATGAAATTAAAAAAGGTGATAACTTTGACCAGCCAAGGTCAAAGTTATCCTTAATTAGGGATTAAGTGGGTTTAATTTAATTTGGGGGAAAATGTATAACTTAAAACTTTAGCAACTGTTTGTTTGAATTCAAAAACTTATATAATCTTTATAATAAACTTAAGAAAACAAAAAGTCTTTTCATAATTACACCCCTTCAACTTCCCACCTTCAGAATCAAAACTCACATCAGAAAAAAGGATTTTTTGGTTTTCTTTTTGAGGTTCTTCATCTTCACTTCTTCTTTTCCTTTCTTTCTTTCTTCTTCACTCCCTTTGTCACTTTCATCGTCGTCAACATATCACAGTCATCACTATCATCGTCGTCAACTTCGTCCCTTCCATCGCATCGTCAGTCTCATCTTTCTTAAAGGTGAGATTTTATTTATTTTCCCACTACTATAGTTTTTAGTTTTGTTGTACAAATGATTATTTAGGTTTAGGAAGATGAAAAGTATGTATTTTGCTCCAATTTCTGCTTGGTGTTATTTGAGTTGTTATTGTACTTTTTGAATAGAATTTCGGCTATGAGAGCTCTTGTTTTTGTAGTTATTTTAAGAAAAATAGTTGGTTGGTTGATTTTAGGTATGGGTGTTGTCGGTGCTATTTGATTTTTGTTATTGTAGTCATTGTGAGTTTTGAGAAAAATGTTGGATTGGTTGATTGATTTCGGGTATGGATATTGTTGTTGTTGTTTGATTTTTGTTGTTGTAGTCATTGCGAGCAAAATATTGGGTTGGTTCGGTTGATTTTGAGTAGGGTTCACAACAATTGTTGAAGAATTACAACAACTGCGTAACTGGGTATGAGTGATGTTTGTCGTTTGATTTTTGTTGTTGTAGTACTTTGTGGGAAAAATGTTGGTCAATTTTAAAGTATTAGCAACAACTGTGATACTAACTAGAACAACTGTTGTGGTTGTTTTTTTGTTTCATTTTGGTTGTTATGTTTTTATTGGTGTTGTAGACACGTAATTTTTGGCCAAACCTAATTTAGCTACCTTTTTAGTACTTCAATATTTATTTATGTATTTTTCTAAATTGATATTTTTATTTTTACCTTATCTATAGCAGGTTTGTTTAAAATATTTAAAAATTACAAAAATAGTCACAGTTTTAGATAAGTTTGTTTTAATTTATTTTCAAAAATATATAGAAATATATTTTTTTTTTCAGATTTTAATAACTAGATTTTTTTTAAAATTATAAGTTTAAATTAGCTATTTAACTTTTCCTAAGTTATGTTAGCTTAAAAAATTAAATAATTTTTCATTCTTATATATTTTTTTTTCTTTTATAAATATTCACACACACACACACATATATCTACCCCATTTTCCCAACAACAAAATTTTCACTTTTCTCACAATACACACACACGTTTTCTATTTTTTTAAAAAATTACAACACAACACACACACATTTTCTATTCTTTTTTAAATAAATGAAAAATTAATACAATATAACACACACACATACATGTTCCTTTTTTTTAAAAAAGAAAAGGATTTGTTTTTCAAAATTATTTCTAACACAAATCTCTCAACTCTCCTTATTTTTCTCAACTCCCACACCCTACACTCCCACTAAAGTACAACTTCCTCACCCACTCTCTATCTATTATAATAAATATAATAATAAAAGGGGAGAAGTTTTTAGTCTAAGTAAAAGATTTCAAAAAGAGCATACAGTGAAAAGAAAATAGCGTACAGTGAGAAAAAAGGTAAGAGTTAAAAACGAGGAAGAAGAAAACTTTTTGGACTTAAGTTTGGTTCTTGTTCGAGGTTCCAGGTTTCTCCTTTAGTCGTCAGTTTATCACATAGGTTTTTACTCAATTCTAGTTTATTTATTCTCTGTAACCTTTATTGTCAATCAATTATGCACAAAGTTATTCAAACGGTTTCTCACATTACTTAGTATGCCAAGTCGATTATTACGCAAAATTCATTCCTTACTATTTTGATATGTTCTTGGATATCATTGATGGATTTTATGCTATGTTTGTTCATTAGTCGAGTTTGGTGATTACATAAGGATTTGTGAAGTACAACCCGTTTGGTCTGTGAATCTATACTTTTGGAAGCTTTTTTTTGGTAAAATTTATTTGGTAATAGAAATTTTCTAGTTTAAAAAGAAGGAAAGTTTAGGAAAAATCTACAACAAATTGATTTTTGGGCCAAAATAGAGTTATGTGATTATTTTTAAACGAGTTAAAAAATTTTAATGGCGTAAACAAATTATATATTTATCTGTACCTTTGAATCCTAATATTTCTGTTTAATAATTTTTTTAAATATATATGTAACTTAAATCCATATACATGTAAGGTTAAGAAGGAAATGAAGGAAGATCATAAATGTCTCTTTAGTCTAATGAATTATTTATCATTTATATGTATCCACCAAAAAAAGAATTTCAGTGTAACCTTTTTGAGGAAATACAATGGACTTATATGAACAATGCACTGACATTAACCCCACTATAAACATTATGAAAAAAATGCAAACAAACAAAAGTCATTTTCGTCAGTAACAAAAAGTTTTCAATTT
>JAABOM020060677.1:0-11675 GCA_011800125.2 Solanum clarkiae
ACAAGGCAGCAAAATATTTTTAATGATTCTAAAAATCCCTATAATTAAGGAATCCCTATAATTAAGGATTCTAACAGGTATATAGGCTGTTGTAAGTTGCCTCTTAATTCCATGCTTCTCACAAATTCTACAAATTCTTGTGAGTTGTATTTTCCAGCACGATCAGTCCGCAAGCAGTAATTTGACAAACAACTTCATTTTCAGCAAGCCCTTTAAACGTAAAAGTTTTGAATGCTTCGAATTTTTCTTTTAAGAAACAAACCCATGTATTTTGGTTATAATCATCAATGACTATAATGATGTAGAGTTTACCTCCATTAGATGTAGGACTTATTGGACCACACATATCTGAGTGCACCAACTCCAGCACCTTCTTTGCCCTCCAAGACTTGCCTGTTGGAGATGGTTCACGGTGTTGCTTGCTAACTACACACTCTTCACATACTTCATCGGGAGATTCAAGCTGTGGAAGACCCAACAACAATTCTCTTTTCTTTAAGAACTTCAAGCTTCCAAAGTTTGAATATTCATAATGAAAATGCCACTTCCAAACATCCTCTTTCACTCTTGTAGAAAGACAAGAATTTATGGAATTGTGAAGATATAAAGGGAACAAGTGATTTGACGACATGTTAATCTGAGTAATTAATCCCAAACGGGAATCTTGTGTCTTACAAACCCCCCTTTGATATCAAGTTAATATCCCTTTTCTTGAACTTGCCCAACACTTAATAAAATCTTCAATCCAGGGACATAAAATAGATCACCTATGGTATGAATGGAGTTGTTTTTGGTTGAGACTTGTACCTTCCCTTTTCCCATGGCAGAGACCACTGAATTATCCCCAAATCTCATAGAATCTTGAAAAGTTTCATCCAATTCTGAGAATGTCTCCTTCTACCCACACATGTGATTACTGCAGCTGGTGTTGAGATACCATACATGAGTGGAAGCTTTCTCTTTGGAAGTATATGCCATCAACAGTGAAACCTCCTCTTCTTCTTCCCTCGTTTCCCCATCTTTCTTTGTCTTTGCAAAGTTAGATCTGCCGCCACGATTCCTATTTAAATTGGTACGACAGTTACAGCGTCCAAAATGATGGCATTGGTATCATATTTTCTTAGAAGTATCCTTGCAAAGAATGGTTTCAAGTATTGGGCGATCAATAGCCTAAAAAAGGTAATTCTTCACCTTTAGATCCTTTAACGTTAGACAGTCCAACTCTTCCCTTTGTGCTTCTGACAAGGCAGTACCAGTGGCTGGCTCTCGCACACCGACACTGACAACTAGCTCAAACTCTTTGGACTACGGAAGTTCTCCATCAACATGCTCCAATGGTCGTATGACCATCGAAGCATGGAATAGTGGCCTGAACAAAATTCTTAGAAGTCATCTTTTGCTGATGCAATAGTACTCCGAAACAAATAAAAATAACAGTCTGGCTCGGAGTCCATATAACAGAAATTAACAGCAGCAACAAAGAATAGAAAAGACTCTCCAAGTGTGGAAGTTTTCTCTGTATTATAGCTCATAAAATACTCTTTGCAAGAGTCCTAAATAGATGAAAACTAGTAAATAATAGAACACATTTATTCTCCTAGAAAATCTGATACTAAAACTGACTCCACTATTCCTATCTAAAGACTAGGAAACAACTCATTTGACTCACAAAGAGATGCAACAACTAAAACGGCTACTCCACAAAACTGATAAGTGGCTAACATGTGAGTCAATTCATGTCTGCACCCGCAGTAAAACATTGGGCAGCCTTGGAGAAAATCTTATCTTAGTTGAAAGGAGCTCCTGGTCTTGGCATAATATAGTGATCACAAACATACTCATTGAGTATTTTGCAGATGCTGGCTGACCAGGATGAAGATTTGATAGAAGATCTATAGCTGTACATGTTGTGTCTTTGTTGGTAGAAATCTTGTGTCTTGGAGGACTAAGAAACAAAATATTGTATCTCGATCTAGTGTAGAATCCGAGTATAGAGCAATGGCTAAATACACACATGAAATACTATGGTTAAATCAGTTTTTAACCGTGGTTAGGTTAAAGCCTTTATCTCCAAAAACTTTGGAGTGATAATTAGGTTGTTCTACACATAGCCTCAAATCCCAATGTACCATGAATGGACAAAACATATTGAGATTGACTGTCATTTTATTTGTCAAGAGATTCGAGAGAACATGATCTCTAGTTATGTGAAGACTAAAGAGTATTTGGGTGATATATTCACGAAGCCTTTCAGTGGAACTCGAGTGGAATAATATTGTTACCAGTTGGGCATGATTAACATCTATGCTCCAACTTGAGCGGGAGTCTTATTGAATGTACATAGACACATCATCTTAGTGTAGACATAGCACAATCATACATAGAAGATATTTAGGGATTTTCTTATTTTGTTTCCTTAGATTTGCTTCTAGTTTGTTTCTTTAGATAGATTTGCTTGTATGCATGTAAATAACTCTTGTTCTTGGAACGATATGAGTAGGAAGATTGTTCCATTGTCTCTATATTTTGCATAAATCAAGAACTAAATGGCTTATAATATGAGTAGATTACATAAATGTCAGTTCTATTCTAATGTTCTTCAGAGAATCTCTTGACTTACATTAAGAGCTTCCAGAAATACAACATGCCTGATGGATTGTGATGCTGCTGATATTTTGAAAGGAATCCAACCAAAAAGGAAGGGAGTGCATGTTTGAATTTCTTCATTTCCCTTGTCTTTGTATGCTACCAGTTCATTTGAGAGGGGATTGGCATATGCGCAAAGGAACAGGCTTTATGATAATCCTCAGGCTGTTAAAAAAAAATACTCGAGTATCCTAGAGACCTTGTATTATTAAAAGATAAGAGAAAACTTCTTGTATGGTTTGTTAGCGTTGTCTCTTGAAAATTTTCTAGTACTGGTTTTCATTTAACTCAGATCAGGCTCATAAATCTATCTTCGAAAGTGATGTGAGGCAATTTTTTCATGTTTGGATGTTGTGTAGATGTGGCTCAGTTGATGAAGCATTTAAGGTATATGGACTCTACTATTATGAATATTGATTTTAGGGCTGCTATTAATTGAATTTTAAGTTTGTCTAGACAACTATAATTAATTTCTTCAAGAACCTTCTATATATGTTCATAATAACAAAAGATGGGAGGAAACTAGAGTTGTTTCTTGAATTGTTTCCTTCAACATTGAAGATGGTTTATGCTCATTTCTACACAAAGAACTTAAATATGAGTGGGACGACTACTGTTGTTAGCTTAACTTAAAGAGGAAAAGGAATTATTGCTTTTAGTTTCCAATCTGTTTTCAGTGTTGAGCTTTTTTAGAATGATCGTATTATATGGTTTCATAGACAATAATTCATAGTTATCCGACAGCACTAACTGCTATCTTTTTCGAGGTTCTTGGCAAGTACTGTATGAATATTGTGCTGTGTCTATATCATTTTATTCAATTTGTGTACTTGGCATTGTATTAAAGTGGTCTGACACCGATTTTGCTGTGAAAAATTGCAGACTAGAAAGAGCAAGCTGAGAGTTCCCCTCGAGAATGTCTAGGCCGAAATAGCCAAACTTAGAAGGGCAGCATAAATGGCTCAAGGAAAGCATATTGTGGTAATTTCATCATTTTAGTTTTTATCTTATATCATGCAAATAAGAATTTCGACTCCTAGCAGGTGATTTTCTCCAAAGGCAGTTTACTTACACCCGTTATTTATGCTTAGTGCAGATATTTGTCCAGAGAGTTCTGCATCTGTTGAGCAGCCAGTAATTCGTGTTGCCTTTCTTTCTTCTATATTTCTTTTGCACTAGTTATTCACTATGATTTTCAGTGCCAGCCAAAGGTAGATTCAGGGTTTTAAGTTGTTGGTTCCTATTATGATCTCAAATTTCTGGCGGATTCAAGATTTAAAGTTTGTTGGTGCTATCATGATCTCAAATTTCTGGCGGATTCAGGATTTAAACTTTGTTGCTTCCTATCATGATCTTAAATTACTATGTTCCTATTTAGTGAGTTTCGTCATCGTGATACTTCAATTATGCAGAAAAATGGAAACAAAGACTTAAATACACTGTCTCTTAACAACTCAACCCACTAATAATAATAATATTGTCAATTTTTTTAGGTCTTAGTCTTGCACAACTTTAAAAAGCATAAACTTTGCTTCCTTATATTCCTTACATTTCTCATACGTGAGATTGCCTTAGGTGTTACATATATCCCTATAAGGAACTTGGTATCTTCATCGGAATGTTCCAAAAATTCATGGTATCACTGTAGAGATATATTTTGACCTCAATCATGTGAGTGTTCCAAAAATTTATCATATCATGGTGTTTCAGATTTTGACCTTTAAACCATTGCATTATTCATGGAAGACAAAACTTTATCCCTATTGCCTCACATACTTAGAACTTGATACCATCGATATGGCCAGATGATTTTAAAAGTCTTGACATGCAGAGTTATGAGTTGTTCTACATCAACACTGTCATGACCCGATAATGGACCAAGATTGAAGGACCACAAATCACAAATAAACAGTAATACCAACTTCATAGATAGATACAAAAGTATACATAATGCTAAAATTAACATCCAAGACCTGGTGTCACGAGTATGAAAGAGCATCTAGACTGGTATTGAAAGCAAGTGAATACATTATAGTCTCAGATTCTAAATAAAGACTACAAATATTGCAAGATAACATCTAAGAAGGACTTGGGACCCCGAGCCTCGCCATTAGATGGAAGTAGAACCACTACACCATCAACAATCAACCACCACGTGGTAATCTCTGACCGGAAGCTGTGAGGGAGAAGACGTAGGGGGAGTGAGTACACATAATATGTATCCAATAGGTTTAACCAACTGGGATTAAAGATTGAATAAACTAGGGAACCAGAAAAATCAATCTGGTAAAGTGCCACCAATATAATTATCAAATCCTCAATACTACAAAAATGAGTAAACACTGGTCACAAACCAATGTTCCACTCAAAATACAGTAGTTTAATGATATCAATGATGATGCAATATGTAATAACCTCGAAGGTCATTTTTTGCATTCTCCACAAAATCATCATTTTTCCCTTCCTGAAAGTTATCTTGGGTCATTTTTGGTTGAGTCTAAAATTCTGATTTTGAAAAACTTATAAAAAGTTGGAGTTTTGCTAAAGAAAGAATTTTTAAAGGCTTAAAGTTGGAAATTTTGAATTTTGTGGTCATCTTGAGTTGCAAGAGTTGGAATGTAGTTTTGTCGATTTCATCAACTCTAGAATGTCGAATCTAGTCTAAGAGAACTTACGGAATTGTATTTTGAGTTGAAATAGAGATTTGAGACCCGAAGTTGTATTTTCAATTCATTTTTGATTATTTGATTTTGGTCAACATTTGGAGTTCGGAATCTCAAAACAAAATTTTGATAGTTCCAGTGGTTATGGATGGTGAAACTAACACTAGAAATGGTCTCGTTGTAATTTTTAGTGTTTTCGAGGGTTGTTTTGGCTTTTTAAGTTTTAACTAGTTTCCTTAAGTTTTATCGAGTTTCGGGCCGTAAGGCCTCAAACTCAGATTTCAACAGTTCCACTGAGTCTGAAACATCATTTCTACTAAGGTTCCATGTTTGGTTTGTCTGAATCAGGTTACGAAAGAATTTTGAGGGTCCATTTCATTGTGTGAAATTGCTGGTTTGAACTGATATCTGGTGCAGGCATACTAATGCTCCGCGCTCGCAGGGTTACCCTCTGTGTTCATAAAGTGTGCAGTCTATTGACCTTCATGTTCGTAGACGTAAGGTCCGTATTCATAGTGTCTCCTTTCTTGACCTCCACGTTCTCAGGGCATAGGGGTTGATACTAGAGGAGGTCGAGGCATAGTGAGAGGTGGAGCCCATGGAGGCCCACATCATAGTGGAGGGCGTAGAGTGTGCTATATAGTTCCAGATAGGGCAGAGGCAAAGGCCTCTGATGCAGTCATTGTAGGTATGATTCTCGTGTGCAACCGTTCTGCTTCAATTTTATTTGATCCAGGCTCTACTTATTCATATTTATCATCTTGTTTTGCCACAGATCTTGATGTTATGTGTGAGACTCTTAACGAGCCTATTTGTGTTTCTACCCCGATAAAAATGTCTTTAGTGGTGAATCTAGTGTATGGGAGTTGTATTGTGACCTTCTTGGGGAGAGATAATATTGTAGACTTGATATTGCTTGATATAGTTGGCTTTGATGTGATATTGGATATAGATTGTTAATCACCTCATCATGTTATTCTTGATTGCCATGCCAAGACCGTGACTTTTTCTTGTCCAGATTTACCTCAATTGATATGGACTGGTGCATCTGGTTCTTGTCCTAATGGAGTTATCTCTTATATGCATGCATGTAGATTGATCGACAAGGAATGTTTGTCATATTTGGCTCATGTTCGGGCCTATGCTCAGGAGTCATCTTCATTGGAGACCACTAGGGCTGTGAGGGAGTTTATAGATGTGTTTCCTTCTGATTTGCTAGGTGTTCCTCCGAATCGTGATATTGACTTTGCTATTAATGGTGAGCCGAGCAGAAGCCTATTCCTATTTCCTCCTATCAGATGGTTCAAGGTTAATTAAAGGATTTAAAAGATTAGTTAGAGGATTTGTTGAAGAAAGAGTTAATATGCCCGAGTGTATTTCCTTAGGGTACTCTTGTCTTGCTCATGAAGAAGAAGAATGAAACTATGAGGATGTGTATTGATTATCACCAATTGAACAAAGTGACCATCAAGAACAAGTATCATTTGCCTTGCATTGATGATCTACTTGACTAGTTGTAGGGAGCCTCAGTGTTTTTCAAGATTGATTTGAGGTTCGGCTATCATCAGTTGAGAGTTCAAGATTCTGATATCCCGAAGAAAACCTTCAGGACCTGTTATGGTCATTATGAGCTTGTGGTTATGTCATTCGGGTTGACTAATGCTATGATTGCTTTTATGAATTTGATGAATTGGGTGTTCAATCCATATCTAGGCATATTTGTGATCTTGCTTATTGGGGACATCTTGGTTTACTCTAAGAGTGAGTCTAACCTTTTTCAACACTTAAGGATTATACTTCAGAGATTGAGAGAAGAGAAGTTATATACCAAGTTCTCGAAGTGTGAGTTCTGACTCGAATCTCTGAATTTTCTTGGGCATATGGTGACAAAAGATGGCATTATG
This sequence comes from Solanum clarkiae, assembly GCA_011800125.2. NCBI lineage: Eukaryota > Viridiplantae > Streptophyta > Magnoliopsida > Solanales > Solanaceae > Solanum > Solanum clarkiae. The sequence goes on from JAABOM020060677.1 coordinate 7,214, forward strand.
GTAGATCTGGCCGAGGCAGCAACAGTTCGTGAGTGGGCTAGGCTGACTTTTGAGATTTTCAGTTTTATTGGTGTTGCGGGGTATTATCAATGTTTTGTGCAGGGATTCTCTTCTATTATGCCCTCATTGACTAGACTCACTTATAAGGATATGGCTTTTCAGTGGTCGGATGAGTGCAAGGCGAGCTTTCAAAATCTCAAAGATCTATTGACCTCGGCACCTATTCTTGCTTTGCCCAAGGAAAGAGTACCGTTTATGGTGTATTGTGATGCTTTCAAAGTGGGTTTGTGTGAAGTATTGTGGAAAAAAGGAAAGTGATAGCTTATGCTTCTAGACAGTTGAAGGTGCATGAGAGAAACTACCCTACCCATGATTTAGAGTTAGTTGCGGTGGTGTTCATATTGAAGTTGTGACGATATTATCTTTATGGGGTGCATTGAGAGATCTTTACCAACCACTGGAGTCTAAAAAATATCTTTTTTAAGACTAATTTGAACATGAGACACAGTAGGTGATTGGAGTTGCAAAAAACTATGACATCTTTATTCTATACCTCCCGGACAAGGAAAATGTGGTGACAGATGCTTTGAGACAAAAGGCTTCTAGTATGGGGAGTTTGGCATTCTTGAGGGCGGAGGAGAGGCCCTTAGATTTGGAGGTTCAGTCACTTTTCATTGGCCTTTGTGGAGACTAGGTCTTCAGTGCTTGATTCGGTATTTGCTCACCAGTTTGATGATGCTAGCTTGTGTTTGATTCTTGATAAGGTGTTAAGGGGTTGATTTTGAGGTGTATATTGAGGATTAATGGTCAAATTTGTGTGCCTAAGGTAGGATATTGGGTGAGATTGATATTGGAAAAAGCTCATTATGCTAGATATTCAATCCACCCTAGTGTGGCAAAGATGTACCATGACTTGAAAGAATATTATTGGTGGTGTGAGATGAGGAGAGACATTGTTGTGTTTGTGACAAAGTGCTTGAACTGTCAGCAAGTCAAATATAAGCATCAAAGGCATAAAGGTTCAATGTAGAGGTTGCCCATTCCCGAGTAGAAATAGGAGCTTATCATGATGGATTTTGTTATAGGTTTGCCCTTAGCTTTGGGTAAGTTTGATTCAGTTTGGGTGATTGGTGACCGATTGACTAAGTCCACTCACTTCTGACTGGTGAAGACTAGCTACAGTGCAGAGCAGTTGGCTAGGTTGTATATATGAGATATTGTTAGATTGCACAGGGTGCCGGTATCTATAGTATCAAACAGAGGATATTTGTTCACTTCCTATTCCCATTGTTGGAAGGCTTTACAGTGTGGTTTGGGTACTCAGTTGGATTTGAGTTCAGCTTTCCGCCCTCAGACTGATGGATATTCCGAGTGCACTATTCAAGTGTTGTTAGATATGCTTTGGGCATGTATGATAGATTTTGGGGCCCAATAGGATCAATATTTGCCTTTGGCGGAGTTTGCTTACAACAACAGTTATCATTCCAGCATTCAGATAGCACTGTTTGAGGCATTATATGGCCAAAGATGTAAATCACCTATCGAATGGTTTGATTCAGGGTCAGCTGATGCTTTGGGTGTTGATTTGCTCAAAGATGCTATGGATTGGGTCCAGTTGATACAAAGTAGGTTGTTTATAGCCCAGAGCCGCCAGAAGAGTTATGCTGACAAGAGGACTAGACCTCTAAGGTTCATGGTTGGAGATAGTGTGTGGCTAAATATATTGCCCATGAAGGGTATGACGAGGTTTAGAAAGAATTGAATGTCAAGCTCAACCCTAGGTTTATTGGCCTGCTTGAGATCTTGAGGAGGGTAGGTGAGGTTGCTTATGAATTAGCAATGACACTAAGATTATTCACAGTTCATCCTATATTTCACGTCTTAATGCTCCGCTAGTAATTCCAGATGAGTCACATGTGATTTCTTATGATTCAATTAAGTTGTGTTCAGACTTGTCTTATGAGGAGGAGCCGGTAGCTATATTGGACAAGCAGGTCCGGAGGTTTAGGACCAAGGACATACCTTGCTTGAAGGTACAATGGCGATACCATCCTATTGAGGAGGCTACTTGGGAGTTGAAATTAGACATGCAGGCCAGATATCCCAACTCTTTTTAGGCTTTAGGTACCTTTCTTTTCTCTTATGTTCGGGGACTAATATTGTTTTTATTGGTGAATGATATAATGACTTTGTTGGTCATTTTTGAGCTTATCTATAAAAATTACTATGTTTGCCCTTTTGTGAGCTGCTTTGGACATATTTTGAACTACCTTTGCTGTTGGAACTGAGATCTGGTGTTTTAAAAGTGGAAAATATGGGTTTTGATATTTTTGGAAGCTTAAGTTGTTGAAAAAAAGAGTTTTTGTACCATTCTGAGTTTGGAGTGTCGAATCGGAAATCCATCGATTCCATTAGCTCCAAAATATCAAGTCTGGTCAAGAGAAGTTACAAAACTGAATTTGGAGTTAAACCGGAGATTTTGGACCAAAAGTTGAATTTTTAGTTATTTTTCGAGCCAAAGTTTGACTTTAGTCAACATTTGGAGTTTGGAATCTTGAACTGGAATTCTAAAAGTTTCAATAGTTCCAGATGGTGAAATAACACTAGAAATGGTCTCGTTGTAATTTTTGGAGTTTTCGAGGGTAGTTCTGATATTTTGAGTTTTAAATCAATTTTATCGAGCTTTATCGGTAATTGTGTCATGGAGACCGTGGAATCGACTTTTGATATTTCTGTTGAGTCTGAATGGCCATGTTTGGTTTATATAATTCAGGTTCTGAACAAACCCTGAGGGTCCGTTTCGAGATTTAAATATAGCTGGTTTCTGGTGCAGGTGAATTAACCCTCCACGTTCGGGGGAATAGGGCCCCGTGTTCGTGGAGGTCATTTATTTTTCCCTTCTCCGCGTTTGCGGTAAATCCCTCTACATTCGCAGAGGTTTAAGTTGTGGGTCCTCTGTGTTTGAAGAGCAGTGTTGTACCTTCCACTATAAGGTCTGCAATACCTTAAGATACTTCAGTTTTTGGCCTGCGACGCCTTGAGAGATTTAGTACATGGCCTACGATGTCCCCAGTTCTATCTGGTAACTTTGGCGCGATAGATGTGTACACTGGCCCTGCGACGGTCGTGGTTCCACCTCATACATGGCTTGCGACATCATTGTATTCATACATCTCATTTGCATTGCATCACTAATTGCACTTGCTATCTTTATTTGTTCTTATAATTGGGTATATTTATATATATTGCGTACTTACCTTTTCAGTGCGGGTGAAAGATACTTTTAGTTATTACATACTTATCCAATTTCTTCTACCCAGTTGGTTGAACCTATTGGGTATGTTTCGGTGTACTTACCCCTACTTTTTTTCCTACCCACAGATCGAGCACAGGGACCCCTATAGGATGTTGATCTATTGTGCATAGTTTCTTATCATTGTTTGATTCAGCGATGAGTCTCAGACTTCGAGTCGCCAATGTTTCTTTGAGACTTCTTCTTATTGTTATCTACTCTAGACTATGTACTTTTGTTTTTGAGAAAACTTGTATTTACTTACTCGTATTACTTAGAAGTTCGTGAACTCATGACTCTAGGTTTTGGAATTTAAATTAAGAATTGTGTTACTTTTGCTTTAGTTTTAATTTCTTTAGTCGCGATCCGATTTTGGGTCATGACAAATGGTTCATGTGGGAATCTTGTATATCATTATTTTCATGAACATGATTATTGTGCTTTGATGACATACTTTGCTTGATGTTCCATTGATGATGAAAAGCTAAAGAAAAATGGTTTTGGCTAGAAAAGAAAAAGAAATGAAAAGTCAAAGGGAAATGGTTTTGGCTAGATATGAAAGTAAATGCCGAAGGAAAATGATTTTGACTGATACATGGTCTATGTGTGACCCCATGTGTTTCATCCTGAGTTATCAACAGATGTATGTTGTCGAACAAATATACATCATGGTTATTTGACATTGCATTGCATTATTTATATCTCATGTATCCACTCTGTCTCACATCATTCTTGCTTTGATACTATTACATGTATGGCATGTGAATTATGAATAATCTGAAATTGCTTATAATATTAAAGATCTACTATGCTATTTGACTTTGAGTATCGGCTGGATATTTTGTGATATGATTCTATGTGATGTTTGTGTATATATATATGTGTGTGTGCGCGCTCATGTATATGGTATTGTGCTGGAAATTTTCTGAGTGCCGGTATGTTGTTCGATGGTTTGTGGTTGGGTAGATAAGAGTATTTGTATTCTTCATTTCTTTACTTTAGGTTAGTTTCATTTGTTGAGGAGCGTGTTGTTTGTTGCTCAACCTTTGCAACATTTTTATAGGTTATGAGCCCAGTCTTTCTTGCTAGTATTCTTTGTTACAGGATCGAGTATTCGAATCCCTTGAGAGCTAGTTTCTTGTATCTTCAGCAGGCCTGCGAGGATTCTAT
>JAABOM020060678.1:0-11672 GCA_011800125.2 Solanum clarkiae
CATTTTGCATATTACTAAGTTTTTGGAACTAGTTTGTATGCATGTGATTCTCACGACTCTATTCATGCCATTTTGGTATCGTCCATCGGTTCCCCGGCCAGTTATTATCATGCGTATGTATAACTATGTGTGTATATATATATATATATATAGATATAGATATATATATATATATATATATATTTCGAAGTAGGTTGGATACGGAGGTTCGGTTTGCCCATGGGCCGATTTTGCTTAGTTTGGAGACATAAGGAGCTGGGTTTGGGATATGTTGGCATCATGACATGTGGGTGCTTGGCCTCTTCGCCTCGGCTCACTTATATAACGGGCATGATGACCTTTACACATTACGATACGTGAGTGCTTGGCCCCTTCACCTCGGATCACTTATCCTCTGACGTGAGTGTGTGGCACATCGCCTCGGCTCACCTATACTACAGTTAGGACTTGTGTTGGAGATTTCGGGGATTTGAAACTTCTGGTTTTATGCTGTGGTATGGTACGAGTTTGGAGGTCGCCATCGTTCCCGTCCGATATGCATTATTTTGATATTTTAAATAAAGAACTATTTTGATGCTTGCATACAGGTTGACTCATATATTTTTATTCAGATTATTACTTCCACTTATATTTTGTACTTTCCGCTTTACATATTCGGTACGTATTTCATACTGACCACCTCCCTTCGGGGGGGCTGCGTTTCATGTCCGCAGGTACCGACATATAAGTTAGAGAGCCATCTTTTTAGGATCGCTGTCTACCGTTGAAGTGCTCCCTTTGCCTCAGGAGCAGACTTTTGGGTATATACATGTACACTTATTTTCTGTATTTTTGCATTTATGTAAATTCGAGGGTATGACGGGGCCTTGTTCCGTCCTATGATTCAGTCCCTATGTTTAGAGTTCTGTGGATACATGTGGATGTGGGATTATGCATGTGGTATGACTATGTATGTATGATATATTTATTGGGCGGTTCTACCGCAGCGGTGACCTTATCGGCCCGCATATATATATGAATATAGATATTTGTTGTATGCTGGGTTGCTGTTTGCAGGTTTGGTTAGTCAGTAAAACAGAGAAAACTCTACCGAAATTTTGGTAGATTCCTTAACTATTATAGTTGGAAATCTGATTTAGTATTTGTCTGGGTGCCTAATCGGCACTAATCACGGTCCCTGGATTGGGTCGTGACAAACTATTTCTAAATGATTAGCTAGCTTTATTTTCTCGAATTAAACTCCATCTATTCCAAATTTAGTGAATTTTTAGTCTTTCTTGATTGTTAAAAACAATTGAATTTTTCAAAGTTCAAAATACATGTTTGAAATTTGTTTCATATTTGTCATATCATTTATTGAATTTTATATTTTATAGAATGTATATTACACCACTTACAAATTTATATTTATGATTTCACAAATATCATTAGTTAAAATTATGATTCAAACTATGTCATTGATATTTTTCTTAATATGTGTGTTACCTCACAAATTTAGTTAATATGGAATAAAGGGAGTACGTAAAATATCAAGCAATTTATCATTATCAATAAAGCAAATTTATCATCTGGATTGAAAGAAGCATTCACATAATATTCCGAAGTTAGTTCCCCCATTTATACAGCCAAGCAACAATTATATGTTGTTCAAAAACGATTAATGAGAAATTGACACAGCTCCTTTTTTTTCACTCCTCTTGTGAGTACTTAAGGTAAATAGCTCCAAGTAGTTCTATAGAATCTTACTTTTGGACTTTCAGATTTTGCGCATATCAAATATACGTTTCTGCTTATCTACAAGTTGAAAAAGACAACCATCTTCTGGATTCATGTCATAAGTTGCGGTAACTTGTTTCCATCCACTTATCAAAGCATTCAAACCTGATATGCAATGATAAAAGGTAGGCCAGATTCTTCTTTCTGGTCCTCGGAGATAAATAATCATCCTTTCCTTCTTTGACCTTTTTAGTAAATGATTTCACCAGTGTCATGACCCAAGCCTAGGCCCTAGACGTGACATGACGAATGAGAAGTCCCGAGACAATCCAAACAAGCCTTTTAGCATACCATATACATATCCTTGGTTGCGGAAGCAAAATAAACAATGCAAGAGTCAATTATTAAAAGGGGAAGCAGGACTAGGGGAAGTCTTTCATAATCATAAAAACATAAGAAGAGTTGAGCTCATAAGCATATACAAACATAGTATCCAATAACACCTATACTTAAGAATGGAGTGGGGGCCAAGACACTTCTCGGGTTCACCCTCATAATAATAAGTATCCAATATAAAGAAGTCTCATCATAGCATGAGTAAAATAGATATTATCCTTGGAGTTAGGGACTCACCAAGAGCTTTCTTCAAGAATCGAACTAACCATGTGGAGGAGAATAATCGATAGGAGCTCCGGTCCCTACATGGTAATATCATGTAAGCATAGAGTATGCATTAGTACTTGGAATGTACTAAGTATGAGGGGCGTAATGTAACAAAGACATAAGCCATAATATTCAAAATGCATACATATAGGCAATGGATATAATCTCGATATGATATGTATGATCAGTGCTTGTAATAAAACATGCATGTAAAATATTTATCTTGCATGATATATCATACATATGTGGGAGAAGACCTTAACCAACATAGCACTAGAGATCTATAACTTGGAATTTGAGGCATGACACCCCTTCGGCAAGTGATCGATGCATGACACCCCCTTTCCCACGAAGTGTGGTCTACTTGACTAGGTAAATCGACCCCACATGAGGGGAAAGTATGAACTAGATGGATCCACTAGTAAACCCCATTTAGAGAAATAATATAATCCTATGGTGACGCATAGTTTGGACACTAAAGAATTTATATAAGGACCCCTTGTGTCGAGCCCCTATCTTAAGCTTAAATCGGTGTTAAGCCTAATCCCACAGAATACTTGAAATAATCATAATTTTAATCATAATATGAACAACTTCCAAGAGACATGATAGCTCATTAACATGCTTGACCGAACTAGTGAGCTTAACTTGAATATGAGGGAAAAATAGAAATCATATTTGACCCCTCAACTTGACATGAATGGCTCACAAGAGGGTAGAATCTTGAAATAGGGCTCAACTTGTCACTTGTAAAATCAGAGATACTTTTCATGAATTTAATGCATGCTTGGGAGCCCAGAATTATCATGAAATCACTTGATTTGTAAATCATGCAATAATCCAACTTTAACTTGGAAATCCTTGTCATGTAATTTAATCAAACACATGGTGGGTATATGGGCACACGTTCAAAATTATGCAATTCAAGAGTATAAAACAAGGAGTATAATCAATTCATCTCAAAGTTATTCAAATCAACCCACCAATGTTATAGTAAAACCCTTATTTTGGGTATCATGAAATCTATCTAAAAAATTCTCAACAGTTCATAGTTTTTAGAGTTCACACCATGCAGAACTTTAATAGATATAAATCAACTCATGGAATAAGCTTAAAATTGATATTCATGCATAATCAATCAATACTTGATTAAAACCAACATAATTTACGTTCATGATTCATAATAAGAGATATCCATAAGTAATACAATTTGAAATCATGTAATTTTCATAAAATGAGAAGGTTGGGCTCCATCAGTGGAATGGATGAAGACCCACATACCTTAAACCTTGAATTTCTTGGAGTAAACTTGAAGGAGACTTGAAGCTTGGACTAAGACCTTGAAATCTAAAGTTATTCTTGAGATCCTTGAATTTGAATGGGGATTTTGATAAAGTCTTGAGAGGTTTTAGAGAGGGTTTTGTGAGTTCTAGAGTTGAAAAATGGCTAAGTGTGGAGGATTTTACGTTTAAATGGGCATTGGGTTAATATCCCAATGCCCTTCAATGGAACAAGCAAAACAGGGCATAAATGTGCATGTCCGCGCCCAGGCCGCGTCACGCCTAGGGCATAGATGCACACTATTTTGCGTCCCATTGTGAAAATTATTTTTCGCAACAGGTCTTATAAAATCGGGGTTCTACCCTTTTCCCACTCAATTTTACCCCCTGAACAAGAATATGAAATCAGATTTTCGAAATCACACATGAATTTTGAGATTTTAGAAAAATACGATTATGGGGCATTCCGAAGCATATGAGGGGTGTTTCAACTAGGATTCTGGTAATTCCTACACAGAATCGCAAGGGTTGTCAGGATTCTGACTCACATGATGAAAGGACTAGAACTCTCAAAAAACAATGTCAACATAGATCTTGCTTCATGAAAAAAATTACTGCTTCTATTCCCATAAGATATCTGCCCCTTTAGATTATAAACTAAATAATCAATATATTGCAAAGAGAAACCTAACAAATGTCCACATTCATAAGATTTGACGGAAATCAGCCAGTTGCTTTGATGAAAAAAGTATAACCAAAGAGGGTTCGTATTAATCAATTGGTTTATCTGTTTTTGAAAAAACTATTCAAGAACATCCATCCAAAACCAGAAAACATACTCATTAACTTTAAAGTTTCCAATTAGGTTTTACTACATATTATTTACATAAAAGTAGAATTTTAATCTCTAGATGTCTAGGGGAGGAGTACACGAGTAGCCCCTATATATAGTCCTTTTAGATTTTTGGACACGTCATTATTATCAATATTAATGAGAGATTCTTTTCTTTACACTACTTGGAATTTCTTTTTCTTTACAGCTAATTGTGCTGTCCAGCGTTGTTTGCATACACCGCGACTAATTCTATGAGATTTTTGTCACCTCTCAGTTGCAACAAGTACCAAATAACTCGATCCACCAAGGATGGAACCGATTGGAAGAAAACAGCTAATGTTTTGTCTCTGCAGAGATTTTAACCTAAGACACACTAGTGTTTTTTAAAAAAAAATCGAGTACATTACTTAGGATTTTATCTTATAACCTTACAAGAATGATTCTTTTAGGAAATAAAATTATATTTTGTGCTTGGTATTTATCATTTCTACTTGATTAATCGAAGGAAATTAATCTTATACATATTATAGTCAATATTTGTTCAGTCATGGGGTCTACATCACTTTCGTCTAAGTTTTAGAATTGAATCTGCCAAGAAAATATGATTAGCCCTAAAGGATAATTAGGCTACAAGAATTAGTTAGGGGTTTTATCTAGGGATTTATTTCTCAATTTTGCATCTCATTTTCTGACTTTTTTCACGTTTCCATTTGTTCTCTCTCATTCAAATAATTAGATTCTTATGACACCACATCAAATAGTAAGAATATTGCAATCCACCCAAATGATAGAAGGAACAATGTTAAAACAAGATGTTACCAGAAAATCTCGGCCATCAATATCCAACAAATACGAATAAATTGTATTACGGGATGATTTGACTCCTGTATACTCTCCTCCTGAATCTTGAACAAAACAAACAGTAGGAAGATACTCAAAGAACAACCAACATGCATATGTCCATGGGAAGTTATGAAAAAGGAAACCAGATTAAATAAGTTGTAAAGATATTTAAGAACGAAATCAAAAGCATGTCATGTATTCCTCTAGCATGAGAAAATGTATTTGTTGTTATCTCCTCAAATTCTTTCTTAACAAGTCATTTTTCCCTAACTTCATGCAGAAAAAAAAAACATTATCATATAAAACACTAGCTGGTCAAGTCAAGCTCAAGCTTGAGAATTTCAACAGGCCCTAAATTGAAATTGGCAATTTCATGTCAAAAACTCTTTAATTCCTAATTTGCAATTTAAGCAACCCAACAAGAAAAGGAGAGTACAATTGTTTAGGTGGAGTAAATCACATCGGTCTCCCAAATGTATGGCAAAAATTGTGATTCCCTTTTTCTACGTAGCAACAATTACTTCCTCATGGTACTAGTCTTAACCTTATACCTACTGCATTGTAGCCAGAATTGAGTTGATTCTAAGCTCTTGCAAAGCCTCGGTGGTGCTACTGAAAATACACCCCTTTCTTCTCCAAAGAGAAAACCACTAGAGAAAGTGAAACTTCTTATTAGAAACTACCTTAGTATTAACATAATTGTACCTTAGCATAAATAGTCCAATTTTTTACCTATATCATATTCTTCCCCGATCCAGGACAAAAAGGGTGATCCAAAAGAAGCACTTAGGTTATATGATTGGACTCAATATGGATAACAGATTTGCTTTTATATTTGATGTATCAAGATGGTCAAGAAGGGCTAAATGTTGAATGTAAGACGGTAAGGGGGAGTAGTAGTAGTGTAGCCTCAGGGGCATTTAAGGGGAACATGTTTTGATAGAAAAGGCTTGTCTTTTCAGATGGAAGGAATAGGGGTCATTCAAAGGCCAATGTCCTATACGGAGTAGGAATCACAAATTAGCTCATATATTGGAAAATCTTAAGTAATGAACCTTAAAATTTTCAAATGGAACAATTGATCTTCGTATTCGCAAAATGAACAAGAAGTCCAGGACTTGAACGAATTTCAATCATAATTACAAGTTGTATAAAAAAGAAATCCTAAAGATTTTTGTTTACAATGTTCGAAAGACCTCTACATTATTGAATCAAATGAAATAAGAGAAGTTTCTTAATTCTTGAGATTTATATCTTAGGAAATAAATAGTCTACACTATTGTTATGCTTCTTTTGACTTTTAACACTGCCAGTCAAACTCAAAGTGGGTTTTGTTAGTACTTTGTTTGAAACAAGATATAATTTCAAATATCATTTGAATAGCGAATAAAATAATCAGAAAGAAAAGGGTGGTAGAGTCCTCCACGTGAAAATCATTGAAACGATCGTGCCCAAAAATGTGCCTCGGAAGTGCCCGAAATCGCAATTTCTATATATTTCAAAATCCGTGCGTGATATCAAAAATTTGACTTTATATTCTTGTTTAGGGGGGAAAATTGAGTGGGGAAAGGGTCTAATTCCGATTTTAAAGCAACCGTATCAAATTTTAAAATTTCAAAAAAAGGGAATTCCAGTGAGGGGTCGCGTCCCTAGCGCGACGCGGCCAGGGCGTGCATCTGTGTAAAAATTGCCCAATCGAATCCAAGGCTTTTGGGTCTTGGGCCTAAGTCTCCCCATACGTAAAAATACTTAGTTATTTTTCAACCTTATATCATTCAAAAACATTCCCCAATACTCTCTGAAACACTTAGATAAATATTTCACCCAAAATTCAAGTGCCAAAACTTATTCCGGATCTTAAGGTTTTTACTCAAACTTCAAGTCTCCATTTCCAATCTTCATCAAGGAATTCTCCAAAGCTAAGGTATGTGGGTTTCAACCATTGAGTCCTTTCACCCATGGTGCCCAAACTTCCTTTTTAGAGAAATCCCATGTTTCTAAGTTGATTTACTTATGATTCTTACTTACTATGAATTTGACTATGAACTATGTTGGGGTTACATAAAAGTGTGACTATTTAAACATGTTTTGAGTTATGAATCTATGATCTATCCTGAGATTTGATGAAGGGTTTTGATGCATATTGCATGAGGGTTACCAAGTATTGATGGGTGATTTTACATTGATTTTTCTTGCATGATTTCACTTTTAAATTGCGTGATTTTTTACTAGCATTGCACACCTGCCAAGTGTTTGATAAAATATTCTCTCAAGGATTCTTAAAGTTTTGATGATCTTTGGTTGATTTATGAGTCAAGGGACTTCATGATGATTTTGGACTTTCTATAGATGTGTTTAAGTCATGAAAATGTTGATGATATTGTAGGGCCGGATTAAGCCCCTTTTCTCAAGATTATATCTCTTGTGAGCCTTTCATGTTTATGTTAGTGAAAGGATAATGTTGATGATGACCTATTCTTATGTTTGAAGTTAGGCTCACCATTTGAGGTCAATAATGTTAAGAGCTACTCGTGCCATGTCTCTATGTTTGTTGCAAGTTATTAAAGAATGATTATCTTATATATTCCATGGGATTAGACTAAGCATCAAGTGGACTAGAGGCGAGTCCCCAATTTCTAAAACTACGTGCCACCATAGGTGAAGGAATTAGAAGCGAGTCCCCAAATCTCTAAGAGGCGAGTACCCTAAATATGAGGGCTTGAGGCGAGAACTCGAGTCCGGACTTGAGGTGAGTAGTCGAGTCCAAGAACTAGAGGGGAGTACCCGGTTCACACAAGGCTTAGTGAATCCACTTATGCATTAGGAGGTTCACCTTGGAAATTAGCTTCCCCTTTTCTTCTGATCTTGTAGCTCGCTTGGTCTTATGTTTTGTTGGTTGAGGTTTCTTCCCATACTTATATATTATGTTCTATGTAAGATTAACGATATTTTCCGAATTATTGTACATTTCAATTTGTGGGCTGCCTCATATAAACCATCTCTTCTAAACGACATAGAAGAAATGCATTATTGAGGTCTAGTTGATGGATGGGCCAGCTACACAGAGTCGTGATAGTAAGAACCAGACGAATAGTAGTTGGCTTGACTACTGGGCTAAAAGTTGAATGATAGTCAAGACCCGGACGTTCTATAAATCCTTTGGCGGCCAGACGAGCCTTATATCTATCAATTAAACCATCGGGATGATGCTTTATACGAAATAGCCACCCGTAATCAACCACATTCATAGAAGGATTGAATGGAACCAGATCCTATGTCCAGTTTCGAACTAAGGCATCAAATTCAGATTTCAAAGCTTTTCTCCAATGAGGATGAGGGTGTGCTTGTCTGTATGTGGTAGATATGAAGGATGGGGAATTTTGGACAGTAACATTGAATTGTTTTGGCTTAAGGCTGTTGGTCTCAGAACGGGTGACCATGGAATGTGAATGTGGTTTGGTGGTAGCAGGAACTTGTGTATCAGATGGATTGGAAACCAGTATATATTGTGAAGTGAGGGCTCAGACAAGGATGTGTTGGTTGTAACACAAAAGTTGGAAGGCGAGAGGTTCGGCGTTGGTAAGTGAATAAGGAGGGATTTGGGGAAGGCATGGAATCTAATGGAAAACGTGTGGTGGTTTGGGTCGAAGATGACTGTTGGGGTGCTGAAATCAAAGGCACTGATGGGTGAGTATGAATCAGCAATGGAGATTGGGAAATACCTGAGTTGATGATTGAGCATAAGAGTCAGAAAGAGAAAGATTGGACTCGTGAAAGTTAGATGTGTGCTAATACCATAAAGAGTGGAACAATATTAAGAATGAAGCAATATTTATTATTGTAATCTACATACAGTATTAACAGGCTTTATCCATTTGAGTCCTAACATGTACAAACTCTATACTTGATAACTATTGAAAATAAAATAGGATAAAAAAATAATTTGAAAAGAAAAAACTAAACTAATGGAAGTGATTAAAATAAATTCTAAGTCTAGTAACAACTAACAACTAAACTAAAGTCACATGGTATTAACAAGAATCCTTAAAAAGTGTGAAAAGGATCCCAAACTTTTATGATCATCCCAAATGCTCTAAAATGAACTTAGTTTAACTAAGCTTTATTGATGATTTAACATTTTATTTTATTTTTATCTAAAAAAATTAATTTTTGACTCAATTATTGCATGTTTGTTAAGGAATTCTCTCAAAATCAATTATTGCATGTTTGTTAAGGAATTCTCTCAAAATTTTAGAATTGATAATAAATGCTAAAAAGAGTTCAATACAGTTGGGAGATGTTAGCGAACATGCTCAAGTATCAGGTTCTTTTATTTTTGACTTTTCACAAAGTAAGCTTATTATTTAAGTATATATTTTAGAGTTACTTTGAGCACAGAGAGAATTTTACTTGTCCAACGTAAATTGTTGATAGATAAAAGATTAGGGAGGATATAATTATTAACTATTAATTTTTTTTTCCTTATGTAAAAATAACATAGTGCATAAAGTAATTTTTTATTTCTATTCAACTATTTCGATCATGGGTGTTTTCATGTAAAAAATTAATAATAATTAAAGCCACTTGTAGAAGTTTTTTCTGAACAGAAAGTGAAATAATATAAAAAAAAAATATATGAAATATGTTATGTTATATATCCAATGTCAACTAAATGACTTAGTATACTTGATATAAAGATGTGAAACATATCGACTATATTTTCACGCCCCTGGATAGTATCCTAGACGTGGCCGACACTCAAAGACTATTGTTAGTCCTGAAGCGAACCACTTGGTCTCATCACATTCATTCAATCATAATTTACCATATCAACGGAAGCCTTAAGAAAGATGATGAGGCGGATAATCCTATTCAGAAGTAATCAAAACAAATGAATAAGACTAGTTGAAAGAAATTAGTCCAAAATAATATCCAAATCAACCAATCACTCTCTAGTCTATGAAGCCTCTATCAAACTGCTCAATTGTGTTAATGAAAGGTTCATGGCAACCCCAAATAAAAATAAGCAAATCTAAAGTCTAACTCTAAAAGCTAGGTGAAATAGTTTGTCACGCTCCGGGAGGGTACCCTTGGTGTGGCTGGCGCTTGAAGAACCATTGTTGATTTCACAAGAGAACCACTTGGCCTCATCATCACATCAACTCGACAACAGAAGTATAACTCAGAAAGTAAGACATCATATAAGTAAAATATAACTCTACTGCGTCATAATATATAGATAAAAATAAGTTTAGATATAAGAGACTCATCAAACCCTCTACTCAAATGTCTATGAAGCCTCTACTAAACAATCTAAAGTGGTGCCATGATAGGCAATAGACACCTCAGTCAAAAGTAAATAAAGGACTCAACAATAATAAGAAGATAATGTGGCTCCTCCGGAAGGTAGGGAAGGCTCACCAACTCTGGAAGTGCACTGAACTGGACCTCAACAGTGCACGGGCTGAAGTCTTCTATCACCTGTTTCTGGATCATTTAGGGTTCACCAACTCTGGAATTGTACTGAACTGGACCTCAACGGTGCACGGGCTGAACTCCTCTATCACATGTATCTGCATCATAAAACGATGCAGGTCCAAATGGACATTAGTACTTGGAATATACTAGTATTTAAAATGGCTCAAGAAAAGTAAAGCTCAGCTCACTCACCTCGACTCAACAACTTATGCTCGAAACAGTTTATGCAAGTGTTATAGTAAAATTATGCTTTTTAAAATAGGCTCAGTAAAATAGACTTGGTTTGAAATCTCATTCTCAAAACAATGTTGCTTAGGAGTTTCTCTAACCGACATTCCACATCCCACCACCTTTAATTAGGTGATGCACAATAAACTAGCATTGTTGCACGTCGGCCCTTAACTTGCCACGGAAAAGGGTGATCAACCTCAACCTCGCTCCCTCAAATCCTAAGAGAGTGTCCACTTGCGGGACCTAAGTCGCCAGTATTATGATGAAACGACAATTATACGCTGGCGAACATAGTTCTGGGGTGCTCCTCAATCACCCAACTTGGTACTCAATACTCCTTCCAATACTAAAACATGCTCGACTCCTGAATCAACTCATCAATAAGCTTAAATCTCAGCCACATAGGGTCACCTCATCTCAACTCATCTGAATTACTCAACAATTAAATCAATGCAACCAATCAACTCGACTCAGACTCAAATAGTCATTTAGAATCACTTAAATGGACTCCTCATATAGTGCATGCTAGATAGTCATGTGTAATAATATATTGTCACGACCCCAACCCGGGGCCGTGACTTACGCCGATTAGGCGTTCATACCAAATCTTAAATCATAAAGATCCT
>JAABOM020060679.1:0-11671 GCA_011800125.2 Solanum clarkiae
GATAAAGAAGAGTAAAATTGATCATTTAAATAAAATTTGATCTTTTTGCTTTTATGTGTATAACTTAATCCGTCAATGATTTTATGTACATTAAAAATATTAGATAGCCTATTTTATATCTTTGTATAAATTTGAATTATAATAGTTCACAAATTCATCTACTTCATTAGTTGATAATTAATTCATTATATTTTTCTTCACTATTTTCTTCTTTTTTGAGATAGATTCTTGATATAATGATATTTTAGAAACACAAAATAATTGACTCATCTCACAATCCATTGGTAGAGATTTACAGACATGCAAGCTACCAAATACATAGTACAAAAAAGGGGCCACCAAAATTATGTGCAAGATCTGGTAGATCTATAAAAGTAGTGTATATACAGATGAAGATCGGGATGGAGGAAGCTCAGTATCATCAACATATGATTTTTACACTCACCACTGTTAAAGGAAAAAGAATTCAAGAACAATCGACAAACCAACTAGGAAAAGAGGAGAAACACCTGATGCCAGGGTATATAAGCAGATCCTCCATTTGAAACAGCGAGTATTTTCATCGATCTACCTTCTGTGGAAACAAAGAAGATTATGACAAAGGAAACAAAGAATCAACGAAATGGGAGAAGGGGAGACTCACTCAGCCAGAACAAAAGGACAATGTATCATCAGAGGTAGCCTAGAATCCAATAAACAGAATTACTAACAAGAAAAGCTACCTCCAGAAGTACGTCATGGTGGTGGATGCAGAGAGAGTAGATGGACAGTCATGTTGGGTGAGATGAAATGATAAGAAAAGGTTTGTACTTAGAGTAAATGGGCCGAATCTGATGGGTTCGGGTCTTTTTGATATTTCTTTTCAGAATTTAGTTGTATTTAGATTTTATTATTTTAATAAAATGATCCTTGAGCTCAACCTTAATTTGTTTTTAAAAAAAAGAGTTGATCTTTTACAAACATTCTTTCTATCTCCATGATATAGCAGTAAGGTCTAAATACTGTGAAAATAAAAATGATTTATTAGAGGTACAAATGTCTTAGGTATTTAATAAATCTTTCTAGAGTTTTATAGATTAATATCTTGGATATTTGTATTTAGAAAAAATCTAGAAAATCTAGAGTATAAGATAAAATAGCCAAGCAGGAAGCTTGAATTTCATATCAAGCACTTGTTAGATTTGCATAAAACTCGATAAACTACAATTTCATAACTATGAAGACAATTCTAGCTAAATTTCTAGTACATTTGTGCAAACAAAAAAATTTCTACAATTGAAAATTAAAACGTATCAGTCTAAGCAAACAATTCCAATTATAAAAAGATGCACGATGAAGTGATAACTAGTTTAATTAAATAATAACATACTCAAGATCCAGTCCACATAACCTAGCAAGCTGGACAATATAGCCAGTACTATATGAAGAGCTAAATGAAGTAGCAGCAATCAAGGAGGTATTCAAAATATGCAAGAAATATCAATTAAGAACAAAATTGTGTTTAACTTCAAAAAAGCAAGAAAAACGCATTAAGCTATGTCATTAACCGAAAAGACTAAATGACCATTGTTTCTGTTAAACTGAGAAAGATTCCTAGTTTTAAAGTTTCAGTCAACTTTTTTGAGCTTTGCAGAAATAACTTGCTGCAGAAACATGCCACCAAAATTAGTTCACTGAGCCTGAAGGCGACAAAGGAATGCGCACACATATTCAATGTAAAATGGCAAAGAACCTCCCCTTTCCTCTTGCAGATGGGATAATTTTTCTTGATCATGTTCCACTCTCTGAGACAATCAATATAGCAAATATGGCCACAATCAATTCTTGCAAGTTCTTCTCAGTCAGAATACTCCTCCGAAGACATTCATAATAAAAGAAATGGTCTGTCAATCAAACTTAAGAGAGGGAGGTGGGGATACTACACAAATAGAAATTAGTTACGAACTTCATCACTAATCTGTTGCTGAATTGTTCATTATTAATAAAAATTTGATCCATCACTAAATAGGATCAACAATGAATTTATTATCTAGCTATGAAATTTTTCTGTCGTTAATTTTTATTTTTTAAGTAATGGATTGAGGGTGACACTTTTGAAATTAAGTGCCTCTCACCAAACATATGCTATAATGCTCCTTCGTCTCAGGATATGTTAAATTTGTCTCCTCATAATTATGAAGATTAATGTTTAACAAAGGAGATGTTTCTCTAAATCCACCATGAACAATCTCTTGGAGATCAAAGAATAATGCCTAGCAGATAACACATCATGTCATATCATCCATTCAAGAAAATTCAAGTATATCTAATCAAAGACTAGATTATCTATTACTGAAGCATTACTCATTCAATAATATATTGATAAAAAGGAAGTACACAATGCAATGAAAAACATGACATTTTAAAAGGGTTGTTTTGGTCTTTACGAGGTCAAACCCAGTTCAAGAAAAAATCACGTGCCAATTTACTTGGCTAGGAATTGATGTTCGAATGCAAGCTAAATTTGTGGAGTACTAATTTTGCATTTCTTTTTTCATTTTCTCATTTCGTACTTCGAGCCAAAATTCGGCTACCTATAAGAGAATGACCATTCTTCATTGCAGAAATCAATCAAAAGCTCATGAAAAATATTTGAAGAGTACAGTGTTGAAACCGAAATTATCTTAGATGTACTTGGAATATCTCCTATTTCTTTATTAATATAATGGGAGTTGTTTTCTAGTGGACGTAGAATCATTCTAATCTTGACCACCTTAAATATTGTTGTGCTCTATTGTTTTATTCCATGTTTCGCTAACAATTGGTATCTAACCCATAATTATACCCGAGTATGATTTATTGTTGCAACACAATCTAATTTTCTACATCAGAAAAGAATTACTTTGATTTCTTTTATTTGTAAATACTTTATAGTAGAAAAGGAAGAATAAGTAACAGTAAATTCTGTGAAGTTGGAAATTGATGGATTTAGTGGATGCAACAACTTCAATATCTAAAGATCCAAATGATAGTGTTACTGTGGAGGGAAGGTTCCATCCATACTATAGATGGAAAGTATGTCGATGACACATTGGATTCCGACAAGGAGAGGATTGAAGGAGATGCATAAAATATAATCCAACTATCCCTTGCACCTACATGATTTATGAATTAAGTATAAAGATTGACGAGACAGTCGAACAATTATAAAAAATAAACTAGAAGGGCTTTACCAGGAGCGATCAATGACAATAAGAATGTTGTTACAATGATGTCTTCACATATTTTAGATGGAGTCAGGTACTTTTTTGCAAGACCATCTAGGAACTTTCAATAAAGTTGTGCTTGCCTTATAGACTTCCAAAATTTTAAAAAATGAAGAGATGCTTGCATGTGTTTTTCTATTTTCATTGACTTCTTAATATTGTGATATTGGGAATTGAGTGATGTGTAGAAAAGAGCCTATCACTTTTGAGAAAGTGCAGGAAGCACTTAACCTTTGTGATCTGCGGAGGTATTTTGATGAGGACAAAGATGACAAAGCTAGTAGGCTTTTGTTTAGAGGCCATACTTCTCAATAGGTAAGGAGCAATTAAAGCAAAGACCAAAGTTTCATGTGAATAAGAAGAATATAGAGTGTTAAGGATGTCATAAGAAGGGTCACTCTGAACAAGATTGTCCTATGTCAATGTTCCAAGAAAAGGCAAGTGCATCCATTGTTGAGTAGGTACATCATTATGATGATGAATATGTATTAACAACATTACATAATAGTGGAGTCTATGATAATAAATGCGTATTAGACACTAGTTGCACTCTACATATGACATTTTGAAGTGATTGATTTAGCAGCTATGAGACTAGTGGAGGAAACATAGTAATGGGAGATAATGCAACTTGTAAAATAGTTGGCACTGATTCAGTTTGGGTTATCTACCATGATGGAATCTTGAGGAATATTACAGAAGTTCATAATGTTCCAGATCTAAAGAAGAATTTGATCTCCTAGGTACATTGGATAAAGAAGACCATAAGTACATGATTGAAGGAGGAACTATGAAAGTGACTAAAGAATCTGTCAAGTTTAAGGATTGCCACTAGGCACTAGAAGGAAGCACCATTGTTGTCTCTGTTAATTAGTCTATAGTGTAGCTATATGATGATGATAAAGGCAAGATTATCGAACATGAGATTATATGATTGTACAAGGATAGGAGATGTTGAGCAATCACAACTTTTTAAATAGTGAGAAGATCAACACACTTGAATTTTTTAAGAACTGTGTCCTAAGGAAGCAGAAGAAAGTCAGCATCAACATTAGTTGTTAGCGTTTGACCTGTTTTAATGATTTCATTTGCAGGATAATCAAAAAGGAAACTGAAGCAAAGCTCCATTCTGTAGCAAGAAAGTAAGATCACACACAAAATCAAAGGAATAAGGATAGAAGATCTCGTCCTCCTAAGGAAGGAAAGAAGAAGATTGCTAGATAATGCTAAAGATCATGTCGCTGAACTAAAGCTAATCAATCAAAAGACGATTGACAAACTGAAGAAGGAAAAGAAATCAAGACAAGCATTAATTTAAGAAATAAAGAAGGAAAGGCATCCAATCTAGATGGATGCATCCCTAATCAAGGATTTCCCCTTCAATATCCTCGATTTAAGGAAATCCCTTGGGTTATGTGAACACCAAAACGACTATTTCTGTACCTCCTATATTAGCCTCTTCCTAGGCCTAGTATATTGTACTTTTGAGAAAATAATCTAGACTAAAAAACTCTACTATTTTATTCTACAAAGCATTATATACTTGAGTGTGAACAAATTATGAAGAAAGAGAGAAAAAGAGTGAGATCTTCTAGGCTAGGCTTTCTTGAGAGGAGTTGAAAAGAAAATCTGATCTGTACATCAGAGTGAGAAAACATAGTTTCTAAACACCTTTCATTTGAACCATAAAGGAAACCTACTGACCCAAGGGGACTGGACTAGGCACTACATTGGGGATCCGACCTAGTATACATTATTGTGTCTCTTAAGTTTTCGTATCAATCGACTACCTCTTAAAATCAGTTAACTATCCACAAAAATTTCAATTCACCCCCCCCTCTTGACTATCAATTGTTATCAGAGCAAGGTCGCACTTTATAAGTCTAACAACTTGTGAGAAAATATTATAATTACGAATTATCAAAATCCTGGCTCTATCCTTCAAGACGGTCACTCCTCAAATCGTCCTCCCTACTTCAATGGCTAACATTACTCTTATTGGAAGGAAAGGTTTAGAATATTTGTTCAATCGACCGACTATCAAGCTTGGCTGGTTATCAAGAAAGGTCCCAAAGATATCCCTGGCACACCTACTGATAAGCTTGTAGATCTGGAATCATTCGAAATCACCAAAGATCAATAGGAGGTCCTATAGACAAATGCTAGAGCCATCAGTCTTCTTTACTGTGCCATGAGTGGATCCGAGTATGACAAGATATCAACCTGTGAAACGGAAAAGCAGATGTGGGACAAACTGGAGGTAACTTACGAAAGAACAAACAAAGTCAAGGAGGCTCGTATAAATGCTTTGGTCAATGAGTACGAACTGTTCAAGATGGCTGATGATGAAAATGTCAAAACCATGTTCTCCAGATTTGGCAAAATAGCAAGCGAACTGAAATCTCTGGGTATGATGTATAAACATTCACTGCAAGTCAGTAAACTTATCCAAAGTCTTCCCAAAGCATGGAAAATGAAAGTTGCGATTCTAGAAGATAGTGATCTGTTAAATATAACATATGATGAACTACGTGGAAACCTCATGGCTTACGAACATAATCACATCCAGCGATATCAAAAAGATGATAAGAAAAAATAAGTCACTTTCAAAGCAACAACTATTTCCAAAGAAGAGGAGCTAGATGAAACCAATAATGAGGGAATGGCGCTAATCACGCGAGGAGTCAGGTAGATGCTCATACAAAGAAGACAAAGAGCGCAGTAGGAATCAAGGAAAAATGAGCGAAATGATGATCAATGCAACCACTGTGGAAGGCCTGGACATATTTGTCAAAATCACCCCGACATGAGAAGAAAAAATTACCACAGAGGAAGCAATGCAAAGTCATTAGGCGCAATGAGTGATGAAGAAGGATCTGAGAACGATCCAGCTGAGATAGCTAACATCTGCTTCATGGAACTTTGTGAAATCAGTGAGGTAAGAACCCCTAAGTGTCCTAACATTTATGACCTTCAAAACACTATTGATATGCTTACTGACAAACTTTAAAAGGTCATTGACGAATATAAAAAAATTTCCAATGAAAAGAAAAATTGGGAAATTCTTCTTGAAGGAAGTCAAGTTGAAGTTGACTTACTCCAAGAGGAGCTTGATGAGGTAAAGATGCATTTAAACAATTTTCGAAAACCATCAAGTCAACGTTCCTTCCCTTCCTCAACAGCTTTTCAAAAACTCAAACATAAAGGCAATGTTTTTGAAAGTAACAACTTTTACAAACCTACCCATTTTGCTTGTGGTGAAATTGGCCCCAAATCGTTCAGGTGTAACACTCTCAAAACTGGTATATGGATTTGCAGACTAAAAGTGTCCACCACGAACAATCAAGGACCCAAAGAAGATTGGGGACCTAAAGCAAGTTGATTTCCTATTAATGTAGGTACCCTAAAACAAATCTTACAAGAAGGGAATATAGGTCATAGATAGCGGGTGCTCAAGACACATGATAGGAAAGTAGGAAAATTTCAAAAGTGTTAAGAAGTTCGACGGAGGATATGTCAAGTTCGGTGACAATGCAAAAGGTAAAGTTACAAGAGTAGGCACAATCACAATTAGCCCATAATTTGATCTCATCGATGTCTACCTAGTGGATGGACTAAAGCATAATCTTGTAAGAATTAGTAAACCCTGTGATGCTGGATTCGACGTCAATTTCAATGCCGCAAAATGTACCATCTCAAACCTGTCAAAGAACATTACCATTTTTGGAGATCATGTGGAAAATATATACGTGCGGAAGAATGTTGATCTCCCTACTCTCACATGTCTAACGACTATTACAAATGATCCATGGATTTGGCATAGTAAACTTGGTCATCCTAATATGCATACAATCGAAAAACTGTCTAGATTAGATCTAGTCATTGGACTTCCCAAGTTAAATTTCGAAAAGAATCATCCTTGTGGTACCAGTTCGAAAAACAAATTAGATCCTCATTCAAAGCCACAGACAATGTCAAAACTTCAAAATCTCAAGTACTGCTGCACATGGATCTTTTTGGGCCTACTAAGACGACAAGTATTGGCGGTAAACATTATGCTTTTGTAATTGTTGATGATTATTCCCATTTTACCTGGGTTTTCTTCTTATCTCATAAGCACGAAGACTTTACAAATTTTTAAGTCTTTTGTAAAAAGATTCAAAGACAAGCAGGATACTTTATTACGAGCATTCACAGTGATCATGGAGGAGAGTTTGAAAGTAAGCTTTTCGAAGAATTCTGCCACAACAATGGTATGACTCAAAACTTCTAGTCACCTAGATATCCATAGTAAAATGGAGTAGTTGAACGGAAGAATTGCTCACTACAAGATACTACTCGCACCATGCTATTGCATCAAGGCCTACTTGAACATTTTTGGGCTGAAGTAGTCAGTACAGCTTGTCACGTGTTGAACAGGCGCATGATCAGACTATTCTCAGGAAAACGCCTGCTGAACTCTGGAAAAGGAAAAAATCCCAACATCAGCTATTTTCACCCTTTCAGATGCAAATGCTGTATCCACAACAATGGTAAGAACAATCTTGGTAAGTTTGATCCACAAAGCGATAAAGGTATTTTTTTGGGTTACTCTCCATCTTGTAGAGCTTTTAGAGTCTTTAATAAACGTACACTTAGTGTTAAAGAATCTGTACATGTTGTTCTTGATGACTCTAACCCAAGCTTGCAACTTCCTGAGGATGACTCTTCCGTTCAAACTACTGCACACTCTTCCTCTACTAACACTATTCAAACAGAGTCGACTCCTAGTCCTGAGAAGTCGCCTGCCCTTCCTGAACAAATTTTCATATCAAGAGAATGAAGACATAGCGCAAGCTATCCAAATGACTTCATCATAGGAAACACATCAGACAAGATGCAAACCAGGGCATCTTTGAGGAAACAAGTATCAGTTGCCCTTGTCTCTCAATTATAATCAAAGAAAGTCAATGAGCCTCTCAAAGATGAGTGTTGGATAAAAGCTATGAAAGAAGAGCTCGAGCAACTTGACAAAAATCAAGTATGGTCTCTTATTGAAAAACTAGCAAATTGTTCTGTTATTGGCACAAAATGGGTCTTTCGGAACAAAATGGACAAAAATGAAAAAGTTATCAGAAACAAGGCCAAGCTGGTTGCCCAAGGCTACTCTCAACAAGAAAGTATAAACTACGACAAAACTTTGTCTCTTGTAGCAAGGTTAGAATCCATTTGCATCCTTCTTGTATATGCTTCTTTTTACCATCTTAAACTCTTTAAATGGATGTCAAAAGTTCTTTTCTAAATGGATTTATTAAAGTAAAAGTTTTTATCAGACAACCTCTCGATTTTGAAGATCCAACTCTTCCTAATCATGTTTCTCAACTCTCAAAAGCTCTTTATGGACTCAAACAAGCCCCTAAAGCTTGGTATGAGTGACTTAGCTACTTTCTTCTTGAAAATGATTTTAAAGAGGGGGGGGGGAGGAATATTGACACCACTATCTTTGTTCAAACATTCAACTCTAATTTGCTTATTGTTCAAATTTATATTGATGATATTATTTTTGGAAGTCTTGACACTTCTTTATGTGAGAATGTTTCTACACTTATGAAAGCAGAATTCAAAATGAGCCTTATGGGAGAGCTCACCATTTTCTTGGGACTTCAAATTAGACAAACCGAACAGGGCAGTTTCATTTGTCAAAGCAAATATGCAAAAGAGCTGATCAAATGGTTCCGAATGAATAATGGAAAGGCCAACGGAACTCCTATGAGCCCTTCCACCTGCCTAGAATCAGATCAAGGTGGAAAAAGTATCGATGAAAAAATATATCGAGGTATGATTGGGTATCTGCTCTACCTCACTGTAAGCTGACCTGACATCATATTCAGTGCTTGCAAATGTGTAAGATTCCAGTTGACTCCTAAGGAGTCTCATCTGACTGCCATAAAGACAATAATTCGTCACCTAATTGGAACCACCGACCTTGGCCTATGGTATCCAAATTCTGCCACCTTTTCTCTAACGAGTAACTTAGATGTAGACTTTGTAGGTGACAAAGTTGATAGAAAAAGAACAAGAAGATCATGTCAATTGCTAGGCAAATCACTGATATCCTGGCAAAGCAAAAAACAGACCTCAGTTGCTCTATCAACTATTAAATCAGAATACGTGGTCGTAGGAAGCTGTAGTACTCAATTACTATGGATCATGCATCAACTTGAGGATTTCAAGTTGGTAATGAAACAAGTGCCTATTTTCCATGATAATACGAGTGTTATTAACTTGTCTAAATATACTGTGCATTACTCTAGAGCTAAACATATTAACATTAAGTATCATTGTATTCGTGATCATGTGGAAAATGGTGATTTTATTTTAAATTTTGTCAATACTGAAAATCAACTCGCTGATATTTTTACAAACCCTTGCATGAAGAAAGATTTTTATATCTCCGAGAAAATTTAAATATTGTTCGCTTTCCCCATTAACCCATCCTTTAATGCCATTTAATTTTTATTTTCCTATTTTTTTACGTGTTTAATTTCTTATTTTACATTTTTTTATTATGTGTTTCTTGCCCTTTCCTACATTACGTCTGTAAAATCCCCTGCATTTATTACTCTAAGTTTCCTTCCTTTGCTCGCTTATTCCCCCTCCACTCATTCACCATCATTATGCTGACTCTGCCGCTTCATCAGTCAAACTCTTCGGCTTCCCTGCCCCTGTCTTTATCACACGTCCTTCCAAGTGCCCCCTCCCATTCTATTTATTCTCTAACTCTCTCCATCCCCTTCTCATCCTCCCCTCTCCATCTTCCATTTTCCCCGACTCTCTCTCCCCTTCCTTCAACCACGTCAAGGCGCAAAAACGTTCCCTCCCAAAAAAGTCCAGAGAATAGTTCTTCTCTGGAAATAGACTTCCTCTGTTCCGAATCTTCGGACTCTTAGTCCTCCATTTGCATCTCCTTTTGCATGAAACCCTCTCTCAAAAAGAAAACCCCTAAAATCCCAATTCCTTCCCTCTTGAGTTCTTGGGCAAAGATGAAGTTCACAAATTCTGGGATGCCTCCTCCAAGGCCAAGTTTGAAACCTTCAAAAACTGGTCGATGGTTCCGGGCAGTGGGGTCAACCTCAAACAACTTAAAGATTCCCAATGCAAAGTCAGTACCTATTTGAGAGCTCAAAAACTCTCCCTACTTCTGCGACTAAATGGCATTGAGTTATATGAGGAAGCCCTTCGCATGTTCTGTGCAAATCTTCGCTGGGCTGGCAACAGTAATAATTTGGAAACCCTCGTCCCAAGAGTACGTATTATCATCAATAGTAGACCATTCAAGGACATTTTTGGGTGTGAGTTCTCTGATGAGGTCACTTACATGAGTGGCAACTGGCCAGACAATTTTGAGGTCACTTTGAAGAAGTCAGAGCCTTCATCTCCAAGGAATCTGTTGAATCCTCTTATTTGGTACCGCTATCTCTCTGTTTTGATCAGCATTCTAGCCCATATTGTTTCTACCACCCTAGTCCCCAGAAAGATCTCTTTCAGCAGCATCTCCAACAGGGATGTCTTCATCTTGTACTGTCTCCTTAAGAAATACAGGATCAACTGGGCTGAGTGGATAACGAAGTACATGATGGATAGTGCTGAAGATTCTAACCATTCTGCCAATCTTCCTTGCGGTCTGCTTATCTGTCGGATACTAAGAGAGTCACAGGTAGTTCTCTCTGACATCAAAGCTACAGAAGTTTCTACCACCTATGAATCCCTCCCCTTTGCAAGCATGGGATATACTCTCATCAACAACTAGTGCCACAAAAAGGACTATGTCAAAGTAAAGGCTGAAGTGCCCAAGTCAACTAGAATCTCCACAAACTCAAATATTGCGTTCACCAAGGAGGTAGATGACATTAAAGATTCACTTCTCTCTCTAACCAACTCTATACAGGGCATGCAAGACACTCTGGCCAAGATTCTTAAGCTTAGAAAAGACTCTAGCACAGACCTGGGGAAGTTACGCATGCAGATAGAGAACCTTAGGAAGGAGGGTGTGAAGTTAGTGAACAAGCTCATCGGGCAAGTCAACTCTCTAAGCTTCTAACACTAAACTTGATGTCTTGGTCCAGAATGCCTACTCTGCCTTCTCCAAGGACTCTGAAAAGTCCTATAATTCCTTCTACCGTAATGTGATCAACACTCTTAAGTACTTCCTCAATCGTAACTAGCACTCTTCCCTCTCCCCTTAATATTTTTTTGGCTCTATATTATTGGGGATATCTTTTCCGTAGACATCCTCTCCCTTGAGACATTAATTGCTTGTGCCGCCCTCTTTTTTTTTATTCTGCTAAGGGGAGAAACAGTATGTTGCTGCCATATTTTAATTATTTATCTATCTATCTGTTATCTCTCTGTATGTTGTGTGTTGGCAATGGTGTTTTCACTGCATG
>JAABOM020060680.1:0-11671 GCA_011800125.2 Solanum clarkiae
GAAAAATTAAGAAACTTAATTTTAAAACCTAACAGAAGAGTTTTAAAATTTTCGAGAGATGAGTAAGGGTTCAATTTTCATCTTGAGAAGAAATTAATCACTCAAAATGACCGCTAACTTGCGGTTGACCAACGTTTAGGAAGTTGACTAACTTTGTGAAAGGGGTGACTGAATTTAAAAAAAAAATTAGCTAAGTTTGAAAGGAATTGACTAAGTTTGAAAAATGATTGACTAAGTTTGAAAATTGTGCAAAGTTTGAAAAAGGATTGACTAAGTTTGAAGAATATTGACTAAATTGAGAGAATTGACTAAATTGAGAGAATTGACAAGTTTGCAAAATGTTGACTAAATTTGAAAGACGTTGACTAAGTCAAATAAAATCAAATAACAATTGGACCAAATATGCAAAATTTTACCAAAATCTAATTTGTAGAAACAATTCTAACATTAAAGAGGAGTCAACAAGGAAATTAACATAAATGACAAACATGTTGGGGAAATAATTAGATTAAAAATAAGAAATAATACAAATAATGTAATAAAGTTAGTGTCAAACAACAAGTATCAAAAATAATAATAAATTAAAAAGAAAGAGAATTAAAATAAAGATTGACTTTGGCAGGCCCAATCTTCCACCTGCCTTAATTTCTACATATTTAGGCCTGTCTGGCCCTTTAAGAATCTGTCTAGCAGCTGCTTGAGTTGGGCTCTTTCGCCCCTTTTTGCCTGTATATCAGATGTGTATATTGAGTGTATATCAGTGTATATTCACTGATTTCGGCCTCCATAAAACTCTATCATTTTTGCCCAGCAGCCTGCCTGCCTGCTAAAGTGGGATTTTAGCCCATATGTCTACTGTATACACTGTATATCAGTGTATATCAATGTATACACCCTGATTTTGGCGTTTCAAAACCTGCATTTCAGCTTCCATTGACCTAATAAAGGGGTTTAGGCTTCCGTGGCCCATCAGAAATGCAAAGAAAGAGAGTACAGTAAATCCACGAACATAGGTCCCATGCAGTGAAGGAAAAGAGAAGCAAATTAGCATATAATTGAGGGATTAGCTGAAACATCATGTTAAGTGCAGACACCATTTTAAATTTAAAAAGGCATTTTCTGTAACTTTTAGTCAAACTAAAACCAAGAAGAAGACAAATATTATACCCGAACCCCATAACTCTTGAGATTTGACAGGGGATAAATAAAGAAACGTATTAACAGATCTTATGTCAAATAGGAATAAGAAATAAAATCTTGATGGCACATGTTCATACTATGGAAAATCAGATAAATCCTTGATGAACTTGACAGAGAACATCCCAAAACAGAAAAAACAGTGGCAATGGTAAACATTAAATCAGGTAATGGTGAGTAAACATGATCTGATCTTCAAACAAAATTCATGACTAGAATCTTTGGATTCTTAACAGAAAAAGAACATAGCTGGATGGTGATATATCAACATAATTGATTAAGAAATAAAAGACAAATAGATCCGAAACAAACAAGCCTTTTAGCTCATTAAACCAATTAACACTTGCTGTGTTACTACCAAACATAATGAATCAGCCACTGTTTTAAGGTGAAACAGTAAGAAAATCACTTAATCATATTTTAGACACTGGCAGGGGAGCACATGTACTGATTATAATTCATTTCACATACAAAATAGCTTCTATGTTTGGCACTAGCCACAAACCGAGCAAGGGAGTTAAGCAACATTTGAATCAACCTAGAGTGAGTGAATGAAGTAGATTACATGTTTAGAAAAGGACACCCTCTAGACTAGTGAGTTTTAACATGGTTCAGCTTGAAAATTAAAGCAAATGAATCCAACTTTAATTACTAATTGAGAGTACAGATGGAGGCACAAAATTAATCTCAAAGGGCAAGCTATAACAAGTCAAAACTTCAAGCATCAAAAGAAAGTCATGTTGAAGCTCAAAAATAGGAAGCTGAGACTTCAGACTGAACCTCTTATGGATTGGGGAATATAGCCAGATACACAAATTTACGTAGATCCCATGTCGACAAATCCATTACTTCAATAAAGATCTTCAAACAGTCAGTTCTAACTAGAAAATACTACTTCCCCAAGTTCAGTTATCATTTGCGAATCAGACTTATAAATGCGAGCTTAAAAGCTAATTTCGTCTCAAACACAATGATCCCATAGCATATCGACTTAACAACATGATCTAGTCAACTACATAGCAACCAGAAACACAGGAGTGCATACATCAATAAAATAAGAAGTTCAGATGAAGATATTACTTGTATCAAAGCTGCAAACGGAGGATGACGACGAGCTTGAGGAAGAATTCTTCACCACAGCAAACTTGTCACCAGACTTGAGGACCACAACAATTTCACTGTAGCTATCTCTTTGGTCCACAACACTTTCACTGTAGCTATCTCTTTAGTCCTCAACTTGCGAACTTGTCGATCTAATATTTACACCGGGTCTTATTTATAGGACAAATTATCTTGAATTCCAACACTTTCAATAGGGACAACCAGAGAAGGATCTCCCAAGCATTTCTTAAGCATATAAATATGAAATACCAGGTGTTTAACACTCAACTTTGCTAGTAACTTCAACTTGTAAGCTACACTACCAACCCTTCTTAGAATCTGATAAGGGCCAATATATCGTGGACTAAGCTTCCCTTTTTTGCCGAATCTCACAACTCCTTTCATTTGTAATACCTTTAGGTACACCCAATCACCCACCTCAAATTCCAAGTCTCTCCTCCTAACATTAGTGTATGACTTTTGCTGACTTTGGGCTGTCTTTAGCCTTCCTTGGATGACCTTTACCTTCTCTATTTCCTGGTGGACTAGATCAGGTCCTATCAAACCATCCTCACCAACTTCTAACCACCCAATGGGTGATCTACACCTTCTCCCATAAAGAGCCTCATACAGTGCCATCCGTATGCTAGCCCAAAGACTTGTTATTATAGAAAACTTCAATCAAGGGTAAGTGATCATTCCAGTTACCTTTAAAGTCTATCACACACACCCTTAACATATCCTCAAGGGTTTGTATAGTTCGCTCTGCTTGCCCATCTGTCTGCAGATGGAAAGATGTACTAAGATTCACCTTCGTACCAAGCCCCTTCTTAAAAGGACTTCCAAAACTATGCTATGAATTGAGCTTCTCTATGTAAAATAATGGATATAGGACCTCGTGCAACCTAATAATTTCCTTGAAATAAAGTCCTACATAGTCCTTAGCTATATTAGCCATCTTGACCGATATAAAGTGAGCTAACTTGGTCATTCTGTCTACTATAACCCATATCGATTCATGCAATCTATGGGATCGAGGTAAGCCTGTTATGAAGTCTAAGTTAATCATTTACCACTTCCATTCTGGAATCTCTATGTTCTGGGCTACCCCACAAGGCCTTTGGTGCTCTACCTTAACTTGCTGGCAATTCGGGCATCTAGACACGAACTCTGCAATATCCTTCTTCATGCCACCCAACCAATAGAATTCTGACAAATCTCTATACATCTTTGTTGCACTAGGGTGGATAGAGTATCTAGCATTATGAGCTTCAGCCAAGATCCTATCTCTAAGGCCATCAACACTTGGCACACAGAATCTGCCTTGGAATCTCAGGACCCCATCTCCTCTTTTTGTAAACACTAACACTTTTTGTTTCTGAACATCTTCTTTTAAGTGAAAGAGGATAGGATCCCTATCTTGATTTTCTTTTACCTCCACTACTAAGGATGACTCTGCCCCATTTCTGATAATGGCACCACCTTCATCGGAGTCTTCAATTTGCACCCCCCAAAAGGGCTAGTCTGAGCACCTCTTTAACTGATTCTTTCTTTTCGTCTTCTATGTGAGCGGTGCTCCCCATGATTGACCTACTAAGAGAATAAAAACCTATAGTAGATTTACTTGGGTGTTAGAGAATGTTCATCTCATAGTCTTTCAGCAGCTCCAACCACCTTCTCTGCCTCAAATTCAACTCCTTCTGGCTGAATACATACTGCAAACTCTTGTGGTCCGTGAATACATCCACGTGCCCACCATAAAGGTAGTGTTTCCACATCTTTAGAGTAAACACCATAATAGCAAGCTCAAAATCATGAGTTGGGTAGTTTTTCTCATGGGTCTTAAGCTATCTAGAGGCATATGCTGTCACCTTATCTATCTACATCAATACACATCCCAACCCAACTATGGAAGTATCTAAATATACCACAAAGTCATCAGTTCCCTTGGGTAGGGATAAGACGAGGCTGTGGTCAGCTAGTTTTCAACTCCTGAAAACTCTTCTCACAAGCTTCTGACCATACAAACTTAACCTTCTTCTGATTTAGCTTTGTCAAAGGAGCTGAGATAGAGGAAAATCCATCTACGAACTATCTATAGTACCCTACCAAACATAAGAAACTCCTTATCTCTATTGGAGTTGTGGGCCTTGGCCAATTCTTTACTACCTCAATATTTTGGGAATCAACCTGAATACCTTCACCAGACATAATGTGCCCCAGAAATGCCACAGATGCCAACTAAAACTCACACTTGGAGAATTTTGCATAAAGTTGCTGATCCTGAGGGTCTGAAGGATAATTCTGAGATGGTTAGCATTCTTCTCCTTGTTGCAAGAATAGATCAGGATGTCATCTATGAACATAATAACAAACATATCTAGGTACGATCTCAACACCCTGTTTATAAGATCCATGAATGTTGTTGGTGCATTCGTCAGTCCATATAACATGACCAAAAACTCATAATGACCATAACGAGTTCTGAAAGATGTCTTAGGAATGTCTCTTGCTCTAACTTTAAGCTAATAATACACAGATTTGATATCTATTATGGAGAAACAAGTAGCACCCTGAAGTTGGTCGATATTCTAGGAAGAGGATACTTGTTCTTTGTGGTGACCTTATTCAACTGATGGTAATCGATGCACATTTGAAGAGAACCGTCCTTATTACACATGAAGAAAACTGGAGCACCCCAGGTGAGATGCATGGTCTAATGAAACCTTTATCTAAGAGATCTTTCAGCTGCAACTCCAACTCTTTTAGCTCCGTAGGAGCCATATGATATAGAGGAATGAATATGGGCTGAGTAACTGGAAAAGTATCTATCCTAAAGTCTATCTCCCTATCAGGAGGGACCCTAGGAAGATCCTTAGGAAAAACTTCTAAGAACTCATTCATAACTGGGACAAACTAAAGAGATGGTGCCTACAAGAATCCTGAACCCTGACAAGGTGATATATGCATCCTTTAGAAATTAACTTTCTGGCTTTTAGGTATGAGTGATGTGCTATAAAACTACAACATATTTGATGCCTTAAACAAAAGATTTTGTGAGTTCTTAAAGTGACTTTTTAGTATTTTAATGTGTTTGTGTGTTAATTTTGCAAAAAAGTTAGGTTGACATGATTTTGAAGAAAAGTTACAGATTTTACTGAAGCAAAGTCCATATGAGCTCTATGAGTCGTAGCTCACGCTACAAGTCGTAGGGTGGTGTCATAGTAGGAATCAGAGACCAGAAATCAGAAATCTGCCAAGTGAAGGTCACCCCTACGACTCGTATATGTGGACTCGTAGCAAGAATTAGAGAGCCAAAATATTAGACCAAATATCTAAAGGCCAAGACTATGAGCCGAACATATGAGTCGTAGCTCAAGTAATGACTTATACCTATGGGTCATATCAGTTGAGTCCAAAATGCCAAGAACTTGATAAGAGACCCCAACTACGACTCGTACGCCAACCTACGAGTCGTAACTGTGAAATTAATCAGATGCCAGCTATCTTTTCTACTTGATTTCTAGTGTTGTTTTATAAATACTATAAATATTTTAAGTTAGGTTTTTTTTGAGAGTTTAAACAGTAGACATCTCAATATAATTTTGAAGCTTTTCTTAGGTTTTAAAGTATATTAGTGTTCTCTTTGGTAAAACCCATTTTGGGAATTGCAAATCTTGCATTGTACTCATTATTGATCAATCAAGCTTGTGGATTTGCAACTTGTGCTGCCTATCTCCTCCATTGTTATTGGTGAATCTTTCAACTATGTCTACTATTTGCATTTTTGTGTATTTTATCTTTGTTATGAGTAGCTAAGCACCCGCAACTTGGGGTTGTGGGAACCATGGGTAGTTGACTTGAGATGACCTTGGTTTTGTTCATATTAACGATTGGGGTTTTGCATGTATTATGTATTTTCCTTCATTATTAATGTTGTTTGGTGGTGGCCAACACCAAACCCTGCCTACTATCACGATCCTGACCAAGGTAGTGATGAATAGGAAAAGGAAAGTAGATGATAGGATTCGGTTGATGTTTTCCCATCTAATCGACCAAACCTGACCAAGGGGAGGTTGATTAGACAATAGGTAATGGTTAGTTGGCACGCCATAGTAGCCGACCAAGTGCCATGGTGAAATTGGACCTTCACCTTTACAAGAGGGCTAGAAGAACTTAAGTTATTATCCTGCATGTAATTCACTAATTATAGGTATGTTACCTAGGGTAATCGAGTTAACGAACCCTGGGGAACACAAATTCCCAAGTTGTCCCCAAAATTGAGTATTTTCCCGAATCTTAATTAGTGTTCATTTTAAGTTGTTCTATGAATCACAAGAACCCACCCTCTCAATCTAGAGATTGTAGTTATAGATACTAGGAATAATTAGTAGTGAAATCATATAGTCAAGCCTTGTATTCCCTGTGGATTTGACCCTAACCTTGGTTAGGTTAATTATTGATAATGACCTCTTTCTTATTGGAGGGTGACCATCATCATAAAATTATGGCGTCATTGCCAGGGAACACGACTAGGTTTGATTTGATTTCACTAATAGTTAATTCTAATGTTAATTTCCAGAGTCTTTTGTACTTTACTTTTATTTTGTTTTTGTTGTTTGATTTCTTTTGCAGGGTGTACTAGGGTGTATGCCTAACATAAAGAGCCAAGGCAATCCCTTAGCTCCCCTAAATTTGGAGATCCATCGACTACCAAGAAGGATGATTTGAGTGAATGAGGACATTGAGGTTTAGGAGGATATGCATGTGAATGTGGAAAACTTAAGAAGAGACGAGAATCCACCACCAAGGGTTAACCAACCACAACTCAGAGACTTCAATGCAAAAGCCTACGGCTGGAATTAATACCGACTAAACCCTACGGTGATGGATGTTACTGATTCTATAGTACTGCTCCTTCTACTGGGAGATGCTAAGTTCGCGGTATCAAGTGGATTGCTCCAGATGCTCCAAAATCGTGGCCTATTCACCGAGTTATCGTTAGAGGATCCCCACTGTCATCTCCAAAATGTCATCTTCATGTGCAAAAGTGTCATGGGGACACAAAATATTTCTATTGATGTTGTTGGATGTAGGGTCTTCCCATTGTCACTGACTGGTAATGCATCAATATGGTTGTATGAACTCCCTCCGGGTACCATCACGAGTTGCGCTGAGCTGCAGAGGGTGTTCCTAGAAAGATATTTCCCAAGGTTGAAGAAGATGAAGCTTAAGGACCAAATTAATAACTTTGAGAAAATGCCTAGAGACTCTCTTAGCACTACATAGGTGAGATTCACCAAATGCTTGAGAATGGTCCTTGATCATAAGATTGTTGATAGTGCTTTGGTCGAGATCTTTTCCAGAGCATTTGATGATAATAGAAAAGTATGTGCCAACACGATCGTGAGAGGTGTTTTTCTTGATCAACCATTTGAGTTAGTGGCAGAAAAAATGGAGCAAGTAGTGAAGACCAACGGAGCATAAGGTCAGAGTGAGTGTGGTAGTAGAAAGAGTTTCTTGTGCGGTTACCACAAATAATGAGCAAGCGAAAGTGAATGAAGAGATTTTGAAGCAACTTGCTCAACTCTGTACGAGCATGGATTTGGTTTTGAAGCCAAACCATGCTAGTGTGAAGGCAATACCTCACCAACCCCTAATTACTCCTGTATATGATGATCTATTCTTTTATGAGGATGCCTGTTATGTAAGTAACCAAGCGGCGGGTTTTTGGAACAACCCCTAAGGGTCTAATTTGGACCATTAGAGGCAAGGTTCCGAGAATTAAGGTCCGAAATTCAACCACGATAGGATGTACATAGATAATAGGAGCAGATATTATGAGAGAGAGAGTGCAAAACATAGAATGGGGGTGAAGAGAAGGCTACAAAATCGGTCCTTATGTGCCACCATAGAATTGTGATGCCAGATCAAGCAATTCCAAGATTAAAGATATGTTTGAAAAGTTGTTGAAGCGAGCAGACCATCAAGATGAGACCCTGAAGGGAATGAAAGCAGATATCTCTAGTATCAATCAAAAGATAGAGTCTTATTCGATAGAAATCAATCAACTTGAACAACAGTTTTGGCAAGTGTCTTCATAATTGAACCAAGGCCAAAAAAGCACCCTACCAAGCAATACGATTTAGAATCCAAAAAATAAAAGGCATTACATAGCAGTGATGATGAGGAGTGGAAAGAATATAATAGATCTCTCTATGCCTGTTATGATGGATGAAGTATTCGAGAAGGGTCTTGATGGTGAAGCTGAAGTTGAGGGAGAAGATTCGAAGGGTATGGGGATGTAACAAGAAGAGATAAGGAGCATGACAAAGTGAAATCCATGCCAAAACATCCTACTCTATTCCCTCAAAGGCTCAGAAATAAGGAAAAGGAGGGTAGATTCAAACACTTTCTCTCAATGTTGAAGAAACTCTCCACCAATATCCCTCTCCTAGAAGAATTGGAGAAAATACCCGGATATGCTAAATATATGAAGGATTTAGTCACCAAGAAACGTACTTTAAGCCAAGAGTTCTCACGAGAACTCCAACAATGTTGTGCGATCATGACTAAATGTCTTGCTCAAAAGCGGGAAGACCCTGGGGCATTAACCATACCTTACACTATTGGCGACGTTGAATTTGCAAGAGCATTATACAACTTAGGAGCAAGCATCAATTTAATGCCTCTTACCGTGTTCAAAAAGCTTGTCCTTGGTACTCCTACACCAACATGAATGAGGTTACTTATGGCAGATCGAACCATTAGAAAGTCAGAGGGAATCCTTTTGGATGTTATTGTTAAAGTTGATAAGTTCATCTTTCCAGCAGATATTGTGATCCTCGACTATGAAGTTGATTTTGAGGTACCCATCATTTTGGGGAGACCTTTTCTGGCCACTGGGAGACTCCTAGTAGATATGGATTCATGTTAGCTGTGGTTCAGGGTTAATGATGCAAAATTTGTGTTTGATATCCACCAATCCATGAAACACTCAGATGAATGCAAGAGTGAGGTGTGGACCCTCGATAATAGTTTACAAAGGAATATGGCAAAGTCGGGCCACGACGTTAAACAAGGCGCTTCTTGGGAGGTAATCCAGGCATTTTACTAATTATTTATTTGTTTGAGACTTAAAGTAGTAAGTAGTAGTTAGTTTAAAGTTGGAGACAATGATGCAATTATAATAATTTTAAGTATTTCTGTGCTTTGAGACTTGGTTTGCAGGTAAAAAAAAAATGGAAGAACTAAAGATCTGGAAAAATTAGATTTGGAGCAGCTCCTACGAGTTGTAGTCTTCACTACGACTCGTAGTCATGCCTCATAGGGGGAAACAGTGAGCATCTGAAGTTTGAGACATATGCTACGAGCCAACCTTACGATTCGTAGAATCCCCTATATGATTTTTGAGTATACTATGTTTTGGGTTAGGTACTAGACAAGAACCTACCCGCCGTAGGATGACCTATGACTCGTAGTCGGGGTCTCGTAGCCCCAATCTGAGGCATTTTAAAATTTGACTTGGTTTGTTATAAAAGGGGGTCAAAATAATCTTCGACCCCAATTTCCTGATTTCTAACCCTAAACACAATGGAAAAACATTTTCCATCTCGTAAATCCATTCTGACCAAAAATCCCGGCTTCCCACATCATTTTCCTGCGAAGATTCCGGCAAAGGATACCAAATTCTAGGTTTTTGATGCGAAAATCATCTCTCCTTCTTTCGGTTCACTTTTCAATGCAATCAGCAAGATTTTTTATTCCATTTTAGGTTATTATTGATAAGCTTGTTCCCTACATGAGTATGGGTTTAGTTTGATCATGCTTGAATATGCCATATATTGCTTTGTTGAGCTAAGCTGTAATCTAGGGTTTGTTGGCTTTCAAAATAATTGAGTTGTGGATTGAGCCTTGTTGAGTGTTTGGAATGGATGCTTATGAGTATGAAATTGATAAGTTTTTGGTTTGAGTCGCATTATTGTTGCTCATATAGGGTTGGAATGGTTGTCAGAGTTGAAATTTTGATAGTATAGGTGTGATTGCTTATGTTTGAGCATGTGAGTTGTGATGGAATCGTTGTGAATGGTGATTACACTCCTTTGGAATGTTGAATGATTGGCAAGTGTTGGTTTAGAATGTGTTCTATGTTTGGTGCGCTTGACAAATTGTAAAATTGATCTCAACTCCTAGGGTTAATGGTCGTTTTGAATTACCAATGTTAGTTTGGAGTTGAATATGTGTCATTCAGTTTTGATTTGCTCCCCTTTGTTTAAATGTGTTGAGATTTGGTGATGAATTTGTGCCTTGAGTGAGAAATGAGTAGGCATTGTAGGTAGTTTTGTGCTCAGTTACGAGGCACTTTTACGACTCATAAGTTCCTATACAAGTCGTAGTGCTCCCTCGTAGAAAGCATTAATCACCTGTAATTCCTTTATATTTCTCATATCAGACCCACATATGATTCGTACTACCTAGTATGAGTTATAGTGGGGGTCTCATACACTTAGTTGAGTTTTAAAAATATTTTTGAAACTAGGTGCGAGACCAAGGCTACAACTCGTAGGCTATCCTACGAGTCATAACTGTGTCTCGTATTTGTGATCAGAAAGCATTTTTAAAGGCACAACTGGTTCTACAAGATTAGTATACAACTCGTAGGTCATCGTACGAGTCGTAACTGGACTCGTACTTGCACATCTACAGTTGCATCAGTTCTTGTTTGTCCTTTATTTAGTTTTGTTCTTTGTTGTGTGTTAATTAAGTAAATTATCTTAATGCTCATGTGGATTGTTGGTTGTATTGCAAATATCATGCCGGCCAAAGATAAGAGGTCTATCTAAACATTCAGGCGGAGACTAGTGGACAAGTCTTCCGAGACTGAGAGGTCCGATGGTTCAGTTGAAGTCCACAGGGTCAGGATTGACCTCTTTGCCAATGTTCCTCAAACCTGAGTCCGTAGAGCTCGGGAGCCTATGGAAGTTTTATGTGCCTCCCAGTCTAAAGAGGAGGTACAAGAAGTGGAGAAAACTGACTCGAGGAGTTGTTCAGCTCAAATGACTCCTGCATATTCCGGCTCTGTGTCAGAGTCCGAGAGCACTTCTCAGCCTGAGCAGGAGGAGGACCAGTCTTAGCCCCGGTTGACTCCAGATGGTGTGTTGCAGGCATGGAAGAGATCTACGACTAGGGGCTAGAAGATAAGGGGCATGGAAAGCTTGTACGACAATTTCATGAGGAATCCAGGTTGAGCACAGCAAGGTTAGACAGAGTACCTGACTTAGACGCGGGAATGGATGAGCACGGGCTTCGTTAGACTATGAAACAGCTAGGAAAATATGCCCCTTTGGTGGTCCGTGAGTTCTCTGCTGCATAC
>JAABOM020060681.1:0-11670 GCA_011800125.2 Solanum clarkiae
TCTTTCATCTGTCAAACTCCAACTTATCACCATACTTTCCCAAGTTGAACTTATTAAGAACGTATGGGTCCTAACAATATTGTCTCTAGAATAGAACAAAATCATAAATAGGAGTAAGAAGTTAGCTGTGATGGCAAACAACTACCTCTCACAATCTCCACAGGAAGCCTCAGACAAGGAAAGTAGAGTGTATCACGATGATCTGGGCTCGCAACCTATAAAATTATCGTAGCAAGGGGTGAGTACCAAATACACGGTACTTAGCAAATGAACTACTAAACACAAAATTAAGTAATATAGAATACGGGTACCCCCAATACTCCAACCAAACCCCCACAACTACAACCTGCATAAAATCAGTCCAGCATAACAGTTCACAATGTACATAGCATATAACTCAATAACCACACAAACTATTATATATCAATAACACCAGAGATCAAGTGCATCTATCACAAGTTTCACAAAAGCACTCAGACATTTATAAATGATAATGAGATTAATGCAATGTAATGCAATGTCAAGTAATATGATGCATGTCTGACCTAGTAATACACACCCATTGTCTCACAGTTCGGGACCCATGGGGACTTCTAGTCCATGCATCTGTCGCGGCGTGCGACACGACCCTCGAATCATAATATCCGTTGCGACGTACGATATAATCCTCGAATCACAGTATCCGTCGTGGTGTGCGACACGTCCCTTGAATATAGTACATCCTCTTTAATTCTCACTCTTTTTCAGTCCACCGAATACTTGTCACAAAAGTCAATGCAAATAGGCATGTTTACACAATAATGAGAAAATGACTCATTTAATACAATGCACAGTTCACAACAATATAGTTTGGTAGTAGAAGCAGCTTACTCATATTTACATATAAAATTATAATTCTATAATATTATTATAGGCGTGACGGCACTCGTCTTATCCCACCAAGGGAAGTCAGCCTACAACCCAACTATAACGTTAAAATACAGAATTATAATAAAAAAATGAAAGTTCAATTGTGGACGATGAGTCAACTGAATGAGAATCCCCCAAAACCTAGTTGTCACGTGCACAAACTTCTAACGTATTACAATAGATTCGAAACGAAACACAAGTATCATTTGATATTGTCTCTAGAATAGAGCAAAATCATAAATAGGAGTAAGAATTCAGTTGGGATGAAAAAACAACTACCTCTCACAATCTCCACAGGAAGCCTCAGACAATGAAAGTAGAGTGTATCATGACGATCTGGGCTTGCAACCTACAAAATTGTTGTAGCAAAGGGTGAGTACCAAACATACAGTACTCAGCAAGTGAATTACTAAACACAAAATTAAGTAATGTAGAATATAGGTACCCCAAACACTCCAACCAAACCCCTACAACTATAACCTGCATAAAATCAGTCCAGCATAACAGTTCACAACGTACATAGCATATAGCACAATAACCACACAAGCTATTATATATCAACAACACTAGGGATCAAGTGCATCTATCACAAGTTTCACAAAAGCACTCAGACGTTTATAAATGATAATGAGATATAATGCAATACAATGCAATGTCAAGTAACATGATGCATGTCTGACCTAGTGATACACAACCGCTGTCTCACAGTCCGAGACCCATGAGGGATTTCTAGTCCATGCATCTTCGCGGCGTACGACACGACACTCGAATCATAGTATCTGTCGCGGCGTGCAACGCAACCCTCGAATCATAGTATCCGTTGCAGCGTGCAACACGTCCCTCGAATATGGTACATCCTCTTTGATTCTCATTCTTTTTCAGTCCACAAAATACTTGTCACAAAAGTCAATACAAATAGGCATGTTTACACAATAATGAGAAAATGACTCATTTAATACAATGCGCAGTTCACAACAACATTGTTTGGTACAACATCAACACTAGCTCAATACCTCAAATCATTCCTAACACCTTACACAAGAAGCACAAGATTCTATATACTTAACAAAGGTTAAGAAATTCATTTGCCTTAATAATTGAACACTCACTGTGGGACTTGAGTCTTCTCTTTTCGAATAGAATCCGTAGTACCACGATCTAACCAATTAAGAATTCAAAATAAGATTTCCAAGTCAAAGACACCCAAATCTATCTATAGCCAAGTTCCTAAATTTCAAGAGTAGAGTTAAGTCTTAATTCCAACTTACTCATATTTACATATACAATAATAATTCTATAATATTATGTGTAAACTTTCCAACATAGATTCAATGCGTAAGGAAAAGTTCCCAAAATTTCCAACCATAAAGTTGGTGAACAAATGTATATATATGAAATAATATTTATGTGCACTAATAGGCTATAATTACTAATCTTTTGAACCCTTCATTAATTTCCACTAGCAATTCTAACTGTATATACACTATTCATTCTATTAATCAAACAAATAACTAGACTTTACCTGGTAAGTTTGATGCTTCCGATGCTCTTCTTCTGCAAGGGTTTTGCCCTTATTCCCGATTTCTTATTTTTTTCAACTATTATAACTGAAAACTCTACTAACCTATTTTAATAAATATATACTAAGTGGTATAGGATATTTAATAAGTTATCAATTTAGTCCCCTAATTAAACTAACTATCTAATTTTACCCGTAACTTAAATAATCGTAGCTATTGAATAGTCCAAAATATTCATTTAAAATATTTCAAGATAAATCTTATAGGAACTCAAGAGCACTAATTGTCAAAATGACCTAACGGGTCATTACAGAAGTTTTGATTAGTGAGTATGTTGTTTTTAAAATTAGGTTTAATTTATTAGATGTGGTCTAAATAAGTTTATTAAAGGATTATTTATTCACAAATTAACTAATTGCTAATTTTTTTTGTCAAACCTTCATTGATGAAGCTTCAACAATCATAATGGTGGAGGAATATATTTAAATAAATATATATAATAAGAAAGAAAGAAAGATAAAGAAAAAGAAAAAATGAAATAAAAGAAAAAATAAGAGTGAAATACACTCTCCATGCCAACTCAGCACTCAAGAGGTAATTTATTTCATCTTAAAATAGTTTAAGAGGATAATAAGTCTCTCGTGAAGTATATGTGTATAGTTAGAAATCCGACTACAGGTTAGGGGGCTTATTTGATTATTTTCTCTTTTATAAACAAGTAAATTATTATTAAAATTTATTCAAAAAACCAAACACTCAATAAAAAATACTTCAACATAACTTATCACATCATTACTAATCCAATATAATTTATCTAATTATAACTTATCTCATTATTCAAACCAAATGAGCCCTACGTCACTAATAGGTTCATCACTCTAACCAAGTAATCAACGGCCCCTGAGTTTACTAGTTAAGCGTTAGTCAAAACCTTTCACCGTGGTGGATAGGGGCCAAAGAGTAAATAAAATTGAGTTTACAGTAACTGAATGGAATCGATCATTTCCAAGTACTCAAGAATGGAGGTTACAGAATTGGAGACGGTACTGAAGACTTTTGAATCTGCTTTGTCCCAAATTAAATGGCGCCTCAAACTTTCATCCAAGCGTCGCCTAGAAATAGGTTATTCATTCTACCACTCTCTTCTTTTGCTCTTGCAATTGTATATTGGAAAGAAAGTGAAAAATTATTTTCTATATGGGTTGGTTCCAACTGAAAGTTGATTCATTTTCTGGGTTTTGTGTCACATTTATTCCTTTACTGGGTGAATGAGGTTTAGGTGAACTTATTTACCTTCACGGCTTAAAAAATTCCAAAAAAAAGGTTTTGGCTAATGGCATTTGAATTTTTTTTCTTTTTGTCTAAAGGAGAAATGTAATAGTGAATTGTATATCTATGTTATTGCACTGAGCCCTATTTTTATAGATAACTATATGCAATCCTATTTG
This sequence comes from Solanum clarkiae, assembly GCA_011800125.2. Classification (NCBI taxonomy): domain Eukaryota; kingdom Viridiplantae; phylum Streptophyta; class Magnoliopsida; order Solanales; family Solanaceae; genus Solanum; species Solanum clarkiae. The sequence goes on from JAABOM020060681.1 coordinate 3,878, forward strand.
TCTTGTCACTGTTCTAACACTCCCGATCAAGTTGACACATACAAGTAATAGGTATCAAGTTTGTTATAGATGTAAATAATACGGGGAGGCAGTTGGTGAGAGTATCTACAAGCTGAAGAATAAACTTCACAAATTTTGTAATAATATCTTTGAAGAGTATCTTTTCTCTGATAAAGTGACAGTTAACCTCAATATGCTTAGTCCTCTCATGAAATGCCATATTTGATTCGATATAAAGGGCAACTTGGTTATTACACAAAGTTACATTTGAGTGATCTCTCCAAATTCTAGTTCTTCGACCAACTGTTTAGTCCAAACTAGCTCACAGTTATTACAACCGTTGCTTGATATTCTGCTTCTACACTAGATCGAGCGATCACACTATGTTTTTCACTATTCTAAGACACTAAATTACCTCCTACTAAAACACAATATCCGAATGTAAAACGTTTACAAGAAGATGATCTATCCTAATATCGTTTATATATCTAGTGATCTATTCATGGCCTTGACCCCCGAAGAATAGTCCTTTACCTGGAATTGCCATAAGATATCATAGAATGGGGACAACCACATTCCAATGACTGTCACAGGGAGTATTCACAACTTGACTTGCAACACTCAAAAGAAAGGGGAATATAACTCTGAGGTAATTCAACTTACCCGCTTATATCTTCTAGGATCCCTAAGTGGCTCCCCTTGTCTTGGCAAGAGTTTAGCATTTGAATCCATGAGTGTCCATAAGCATAAGTCTACATTCCATCATTCTATTCTCCTCAGGAATGTCTAAGGCATACCTGCATTACGAAATAACAATATCATGAATTGGATTGAACAACCTCAGTACCTAGAATACTTCAGTCTATCAAGGTCTTTAGTTTGGAAATGCCGAAAGAAGTGTCGCTTTAAATTAATGATACCATCTTGATCATTGCCGATGATAATGATATCGTGAACATAAACCACCCAATAAATATAATAGATTAGGAACAGAATGTCTGTAAAACATAGAGTAATTAACATCATTACCAGTCACGCATAATTTCTGAATTATTACGCATCTGTGTTGAACTTATCAAACATGGTTCGAGGAGATTGTATTAGATCATAAATTGATTGACAAATTGGCCTATTAGGCTACTATCCTGCCCATGAGCTACAAAATCAGGTGATTGTTCTCTATAGACTTCTTTTTCAGGATCACCATGCAAAAAATATTCTTAATGTCCAACTGATGAAATGCCAAAGGCAAACAACATCCATGGATAAGAAGAAGTGGAGAAATGTTATTTAAGCCACAAAAGGGAAAGTATCATTTTAATAAAATCCAATATTTGAGTATATCCTTCGTCAAGAAGACAAGCTTTAGCGGATCAACTTGGTTGTCGGGGTATACTTGGACTGAATGAACCCAAGAACAACGAACTATAGATTTACCTAAATGAAAGAATCACTCGCATGTAAAGCATACATCTCATCAATCATAACCTTCCTTTATCTTGGATGAGAAAGTGCTTAACTTGTAGACTTAAGGATGGAAATAGAAGACAGATGATTTTAAGGCATAATGGGGGATGATAGACGGTGATAACTTAAAAAGTATAATGGGGGTTAGCTTTATGAGTGGATCTTTTACCTTTTCGAAATGATCAATTGACTAGGAGAAGGCAAGTCCACAGTAGGTGTAGGGTCTGGTGCATGACATGAATCTTCTAGGCTGATGTTGGACATGGACAACGATGATAGGTCAGGAGTGGTGGCACTGTGGATGGAGAAGTAGAAGTTATCATAGATTCCTTCAAAGTTGTATAGGTGCAACCTTTATTTTTGGTATAAGTAAGTCATAAGAGATATCAGGATGATCATAAGAAGATTAAAGTAAGGTTGAGACTCAAAAACGTGACATCGACTAAAAAAAGGTATTGATGAAAAAATCATGTGAGTAGTAATGATACCCATTTGAACCCGAGAATAACCAAGAAAGAGAATTTGAGTTTCACAGTCTAGTACTCTTTTTTTCGTGAAACTGGTGACTTTGTATATTCCTCAAAAGACAGTACTAAAACTGGACTGATCAAATTTTTTACAACTTATAAAATACTACTATCTTTTACTAAATTGAGTCTAGCACATCAATTATAGAGATAATATTGTTTGAGTATAACTGATTACACCAAAAACAAATAACGTAAGAGAATTCAGTTTGACATTTTGCATACTATTCTCTACACTATGAAAAGTTCTAAAGTTCCTTTCCTTCCATATTGCCCACCATATACTAGCTGGGATAATTCTCCATCTATCTCTGTTCTTGGATTGCTTTCCTGCTTCCTCTCAACTCTGGATTGCTCCTATGATCTTGGCAGGCATGGTCCATGACATACCCTTAACATTCAGGAATAACCTCCATAGGTGGCCGGTGATGTTGCAGTGTAGAAAGAGATGGTTAACTGTCTCAACCGTTTTCCCTTCCCCAAAAAAGAAACATCTAGAAGATAATGGTATCCCCTTCCTCTTTAAGTTGTCTTGGGTCAGTACATCTTCTTTGGATAACAACCAGACAAAAACATACCACTTTGAGTGGGATTTTTGACTTCCAGATTCCTCTCCATGGCAATTGACTTTGAGACTGATTGGAGTGATTCAGACAGTTGTATGCACAACCCACCTTGAAACTGCCCTTCCGATTGCCTTTCCACCGCAAAATGTCTTGACCCCCTCCCAGACCATTAAATTGCCCAATGGTGTTGAAAAAATCTACTACTCTTTGAATCTCCCAATTACTTAATTGTCTTCTAAAAATGAAGTTCCACCCTTGAGGAGTCCAGTGATCTGCTATGTCCTTCTGTTGGTGAGATACTAAGAGAATATATATCAGGATACAAGATCTCTAGCCTACCTGCCTCATGCCAATCATCCTTCCAGAATTCTGTTTTCTCTCCATTGCCCACTTTAATCTTTGTATTAGTCTTAAATTCAGACCACAGAGATCTAATGGATCTCCATATACTGACCCCATATGACGTACTCACCTCTTTGGTCATCCAGTTGTCTTCCTCTACATATTTTGCCTTAATGACTTCCTTCCAGTAGGACTGTTCTTCATTATTGAACTTCCACAACCATTTCATTCTAAGGGCTTTTCTCTGATTCATCAAGTTCTTGATTCCTAGACCTCCATGCTTCTTTCCCACTATCACAACATCCCATTTAAAAAAGTTGTAGCCTTTTCTCTCACTATTTCCTTGTCATAGAAATTTTCTTCAGATTTTATCCAACCTAGTGATTACCCTTTTAGGGATTGGAAATACTGACATCATATAGGTTGGTAGTGAATCAAGAACATAATTAATCAAGGTCAACCTGCCACCCCTAGAGAGATATTATGATTTACATCTGGCTAGCTTCATTTCACATTTCTTAACCACTTTGTTCCAAATTTCATATGATTGAGATTTGGCCCCAAAAGGCATCCCAAGATATGATTCAGTGCTCCAATTTCTCTCACAGAACGAGATTTAAGGTTTCCATGTTGTGTACTTCATTAATTGGATAGAGGTGGCTTTTCCTCGAATTAATGCATAGACCAGAGAACCCTTCAAACAACCCTAAGATCACCCTCAACATCTTTAGTTGGCCTTCATCAGGATCACATAATATCAAGGCATATAGTAGATGGGTAAGTTCCACACTATCTATTTCAGGTCTGCTGACCTCAAAGCCTCTAAGCCATCCCCACACTTTAGCTAAATCTGATCATGCTGTTCATTCCTTCCATAACAAGTAGGAAAAGGGAAGGAGACAGAGGGTCTCCCTGCCTGAGTCCCTTCTCCGCACTAAAGAAACTAGTAGGGGATCCATTTATAAGTACTGAGAATCTCACAGTGGTGATACATTGTCTGATCCACTTCATCCCAAATCCCATTCTCCCCATTGTGGTCAAAAGATATTCCCAATCAACATGGTCTTAGGATTTTTCTCTGTCTAGCTTACAAAGTATTCCAAGTTTCTTTTGCTTTTGTCTGGAATTCATTGCCTCATTAGCTATTAGTACTGCATCCTTGGTTTGTCCTCCTTGGATGAAAGCCTTTTGACGGGAATCCACAAGTTTAACCATTACCCCTTTTATTCTGTCTATCAGAACTTTAGCAAAAAGCTTGTAGATGCTGCCTATTAAGCTAATAGGCCTGAAATCTCTTAGTTCCCTGGCACCTTTCTTCTTTGGGATGAGATGAGGGTAATAAATATTGCATTTAAACTTCTTTCAAACACTTCCTGAGCAGAAAGGTTTTAGAAAGCTTTCATGATGTCCTCACCACCTCCCAGCATTTTAAGCAGAAACTCATGGTTAACCCATCAGGACCGGGTGCTTTATCAATTGCACACATTTTTAGACATTTTAGGACTTCATTCTCCTCAATGTTCCTTTGCAGGTTCTCTTTTTCTTCCTATGTTAACCTAGGGCAATTGGCATCAGTATATGCAGGTTTCCAATCAGTGGTCTCAGTATATAGCTTCTTATAGAAATCTACTATCTCCCCTTCAATTCTGGCAGGATCTTGGGATAGCTTGGATTATCAGTTGATCAATTTTGTTGTACCTCTTGTATTCATTGGCCATTTTGTGGAAGAACTTAGTGTTCCTGTCCCCCTCCTTTAACCATAAGGATCTTGATTTTTGTTTCCATGAAATTTCTACATGTTTAAGTATTTCCTCGAATTCCAGTAATTTGGAGTTCTTCCTTGTTTCCTCATCTTTAGTTAGTGATCAGCCCTTACTAACTTTAAAAATAGCCAGTTCTTTGAGTAGGTTCATCATTTTAGCTCCCAGGTTCCCTCCATCACTCCTGTTCCAAACCTTAAGCTTTTGTTTTAGTGCCTTAAGTTTAGAAGCAAGTATGAAGTCCGGTCTCCCAGAATAGCTAAAGGCGTCTCACCATTCCTTGATTCTGTTTGTGAACCTTTATGTGTCTAACCACCAGTTTTCAAACTTGAAATAATTTTTGTTTTGGTTACTCATCCCGCCCACTAATGCAATAGGAGTGTGATCTGATCTGAGCCTTTGTAAAGCAATCTGTTTGATGTTGTTGAAGTCTTGAAGCTATCGTCCCATTCTTTTGATATCAGGACCCTATTAATGCTGGAGGCAATGTCTTGATTATCTCTTTTGAACCAAGTATATGGGCCATTCTCTAGTTGTATGTCGATCAACTTCAGATCTTCTGTGAAATCTGAAAATTCTCCCATGTCTTTTATTCTTCTCAAACAGTTTCTGTTTTCCGAGATGAACCTCACCACATTGAAATCTCCACACACAGCCCAAGGTCCTTCTATCAGATCCCTTATAGCCCCTATTTCCTCCCAGACAAGCCTCCTTTCCACATAGCAGTTGGGAGCATAAACCCCTGTGATGTGACAAGTGAAGTTTTGAAGTTGAGCTTCAAATTTGCAAGTTATGGAGTAGATTCCAGTCTCCAAAATACCCCCTTCCACACTTTGCTGTCCCACAACATAAGAATTCCCCCTCTAGTCCCACTAGCTTCCAAAGATACATGTTTAACCCATCTACCTCCCCAAATCCTATGTTGCTCGGACTCTTCAAAAATGTCTATGCGTGCGTGCTGGATCCTCCAAAAGTAGTGTATTTTTTTGAAGGATCCGACACGGGTGCAACAACATTTTTGGAGAGTCCGAGCAACTTAGCCCAAATCTGCCTAATCTCCTTCCTCTAACTTAGTTTCTTGCAAACAAATGATGTTTGCATTCCATCCCCCATAACACTTTTGACTAATCTTCTCTTATCCCTGTTATTCAGTCCCCTTATATTCCGTGAAACCAATTTAAATTTCATCTATCACAAGTGAGCAGGTTTCTCCCCATACCCCTGTGTCCGCCATTTTTGAATTTCACATTAATGCTTACTAGACTTTTAACTCTTGAGAACCTCTGAATCTTGTTTTCTTGCCAACAATCTCTGCTTCCATTTTCTGGCTTGTCGCAAACTGTCCACTTGAAGTAATAACTCCAGCGCCTCCTCTTCATGGCCTTGGAAATCAACACCCAAAACTTTACCCAATCTGATCAAGTTTTTTTGCACCCAGTTTGAGGTCTCCCTCTCCTTATTCCTTATTACTTCTTATTCTTGAATTTGCAGCAGTTCTGGTTCCTCACTCTCCTAGTCCTTCGTGAGAGTGATCGATCTATTGTCCTCCTTTTCTGTAATCCCTCCCCCTTAATTTATTATCATCTATCTCTATTAACTGGCGTTGAGATTCGATAATTGATTCTCCGATCATGTTTACCATCTCCTTCTCCGCATGGGCAGATTGCTTCGAGACCTGTGTGGTTGTTCTTTCTGTATCTTGGTCGTATCGCAGCTCTGGGAGTTCTGGAAAATTACCACTGTTAACTGGTATTGGGCTTTTACAAGCTCTGTCATTAAAAATGACTTGACTTGAAAAGTGTGGCCCATTCTTGAAAAGGAGTTTCCTCTTTATATTGGACTGCTGATGGCCCAAAGCTACTTCCTCAATCAAATGGGACATGTGCCCCCCATGTGGCCACCCCCTGTCTTCCTTTAACAGCTCTACCCACTTGTTCCTTTTTTTTTTTTTTGAGAATTAGTACTGTTGTATTCTTCAGCATTGGGAATGCTGGCCACCATTAAAACCATATTACAAAGAAATAAACTCTAGCTTTACAGAGCTCCTAGAAATTCTACTAACTCCTCAGATTCCTCTATACAATTATGTTTACACCAAAAAAATAAGGTCACCAAACAATTCCATTTCACATAATGGACTGATTTGATCTTGTCTTTGAAACACCTTCCATTCCTCTCCGTCCAAACTGACCACCATATGCAAGAAGGTATTATCATCCACCATTTTTTCTGACTTTTACTTCCCCCTCTTTTCATCCAACAACTCATTAAGTCAGCTGTGTGTTTAGGCATTGTCCACACGGTCTTTGTGAGACTGAAAAAAAGATTCCACAGTTGTGCAGTGAATTTGCAGTGTAGAAACAGGTGATTGTTTGTCTCCCCAGTCTCATTGCACAAAAAACATCTAGTCACCACAACTCTCCCCTTCTTTTGTAACACTCGTGTAAGGCATGCTTTTTAACCACTAGCCATGTAAAACATTTCACTTTTGTTGGAGCTATGTTCTTCCAGACATTTCTCCATATTTTCAGTTCTTCCTCCTGCATAATGCTATTCTCCCTCTGGTATAACTTATTAACTGTGAAACTTCCTTCTGGGCTGTGTCTCCATCTAAGTCTATCAGATTCCATTGTTGTCCCACTAAAAGTGTCCACCTCTTTTAGCAAATCAATTACTCTTTCCACCTCCCAGTCATTTAAGTGCCTTCTGAAGTTAAGATCCGAACCTTGGGGGGACCAACACTCAGACACAACAATTCCAGGGTTACTTGAAAGTAACATGAGATCTGGAAATTTAACTTGTAGTGGTACTTCCCCTATCCAGTTATCCTTCCAGAACCTAACATTGTAACCATTACCAACTCTGATCTTAGAATTCTCCTGGAGCTTAGACCATAGACCTCTAATAGCCTTCCATACACCCATCCCATAAGTGCAATTCACTTCATTGGAGCACCAAGGACTGTTCTGACCAAACTTGTGAACAATTACTTCCTTCCAGAGGGAAGTTGCTTCATCACAAAACCTCCAAAGCCATTTCATCAAAAGGCACCTGTTTTGAATTTTTAGATTCTTTATTCCTAGTCCTCCTTGTCCTTTTCGTAACTGAGTGACCTCCCATTCAACCAGATT
>JAABOM020060682.1:0-11670 GCA_011800125.2 Solanum clarkiae
AATAGTGAAATCAATGCATCTTAAAATCATGTAAATCAGCCCACCAACATCATGGTAAAACCCCATCATGGGTAACTGATGAATCATATCAAAACTTTACAATAGTTCATAGATTTTACAGCTTGAATCACGTATAGTTTCAATAGACAAAGATCACTTCATAGTATAAGCTCAAAATAGATATTTATGCATAATCAACAATATTAGACAAAACCCCAACCTATTTCATATTCATATTTCATAATAATAGATATCCATAAGAAATACATCTTGAAATCATGCAATTTCCTGAAAAAGGAAGATTGAGCTTTATGGGTGAAAGGAACTATGAATGATACCCACATACACATGAATCCTATTAGCACCAAGAGATAACATAAGAAATAACAACTCCCGGACCCATCAAATCACCCAACTCACAACCTTCGATAATAGACCATTAAACCGAAGAGGCTTCTAATATGAGATGAAGTCTAAGGTCTAGGCTAATATCTAATCACCTTCGCCTAACTGAGGTCCGCCTTAATACCATCACTCGGCATATTCCAACCTAGGAAAGCAACCTCTTACCACCAAAATTCTCATCTCTCCTATTTAGTACCGAATGTTCTTCCTTAAACTTGTAATGATTCACGTGCACTACGTCATTAGGGAACAAACCACATTATCACCACCAAAGACACCATAAACCTATTAGGTTAATAACTAGAGATCTTACTCATGAGACTTATTGGTATAACTGGCATACTAGTCAAACCAAAGGACACCACCCCAAAATTAAAAATATCATAAAGGACATTCAAAGCCTCATCCACCACCAAAAACAATTATATAGCCGAAACTCTTAGGTTTAACACCTCTTTTTCTCATATAGATGACAAATGCAACAACTTAGAGACCAATTGTACCTTAGGGCATGAAATGGATCTACCTCCCTTGCTACTATTTAACAATATCCCACTCATAGACGGGCTTATTAGGGAATCGGGGCTATCTCTATTGGTCTTACCATCCATGAAGACAAAACATGCATGCAACCATTCCATTCCTATAATGACATCTAAATCCACTATGCCAACTCCACCAAACCACAAAGCAAGACCTAATGTAACACAAACCCAGATCAACACTTATAAACCTTCTAGCAACAATATACTCAACAAAAGGATAGATACCAAAGATCCAGAAAACTACTTGGGCACACAAGAAGCCCTACCATAAACTAAAAGAATAGAGAAGAAACAGTGAAACTAGAAATCAAAACCTTCTACTTACCTTTCTTCGACTTCCTCTTTGAAGTGGCATGATCATCTGAAAGAGCAAAGAACATTCACTAGAGGGGAAATCCCTATCTCGTTTCTAAAGCACGACATCAACCATGAGGAAGGGAATCATTTCCTAAAACATCTTACAGTCTCCTACTCATAGTTGTGGTGCACAACACAACCATAAATAAGACTCTATTCAATGCGGTATATTAGACTACAAGGATCTAACAATCTAGTGCTCTTATACCAAGTTTGTCACAACCCAAGCCTAGGACTAGATGCGACTGGTCAATGGGGAACCCGTAGAAACCCCAAAAAAGCCTCATAGCATATCATTACACATCCTTGGTCACGGAAGCAATGTAATACAACATAAGAAACATAAACATGTGAAATTGGGACTAAGGGAGAGAGAGACTTATATTTAAATAGCTTGGATATCATAAGTGAGTCAAAGCTCAAGCATAATACATAGCATGTCCAACAACACCTCTAATGCATATATAAGAGCGGGGGCCAAGGCAACCAACCAGGCTCACCCTCATAGTTAATGCATATATAAAAGAAAGATAGTCTTAGAATAGAGAATAGTCATTCTCCCCGGAATGGAGGCCTAACCAAAGGCTAACTTGAACAATCTGTCTAGCCACGAGAAGAATCAATAGGAGCTCCGGTTTCTATATGGTAACATCATGTAGGCATAGAGTATGTGTTAGTACGTTTGAGTGTACTAAGTATATGGGATGCAATGCAACAATAAGTAGGCTTCATAATCAAAATGCATGATATTGAGAAATAGATACAATATACAATATGCCATGTATGATCAATGCCTATGTAAAACATGCTTAAGTAACTCATGCTTATATAGGATATCATATTTGAATATTAGACCAAGCAAGCTATTCGAGGTATAAACACCTTGGTGGTTGTGTGATATAAACCCCTCACTTGGTTGATGATAATTACACCTTAACAACATTGTGACAATGTATAAACCCCATTCATGGTTGATGAGGAAAAACCCCCAACATGGTTACTGGGGCTCTTGTTCCCCCGAATCGGGCATGGTCTAATGCAACACTTTATATAGGATTTATCGTAGGCGCTAGTGTAACATTTCATATAGGAATAATCATATACATAAGGTCATTTCATTATCATAACATCATTCGTATCATATCTCATGCTTTGGACCATCATTTCCTCATGAAACCATTACCGGACATTTTATCAAACACCTTGGGGGTGTGTAATAGGGGTAAAAGACTATGAAATTTAGATATGAAATCATGCAAGAAAATTTGTAGTAAAACCATCAATCAATACCTTGCAAGACCCCCAAGACATTCACATCAAAATCCTTCACCAAATCCAAAATTAGATCTAAGATTTAGAGCTTAAAACATGCTAAAACAACCATACTTTCAAGAACTAAAATCATTGTGCAATAAATTTCTCAATATACAAGACCCACATGTAAAATCTATTTTAAATCATACAATATTAGTAAAAAGAGGCTTTAGGCACCATGGGTGGAAGTACCCAATGGTTCAACACTACATACTTTGACTTTAGAGAACCCTTGAAGAAGATTGGAGATGGAGACTTGAAGCTTGAATGAGATCCTTGATGAAATCCTTAAGATTGGTTTTGAGTTTTGTGACTTGAATTTAGTGTGAAATATGAGTCTAAGTGTTTGAGAGGATATTGGGGAATGTTAAGGATGATATAAGGGAGAAATAAGGCTAAGTATTTGTAAAAACATGATGAAAACCCTTGGGCCCAAGACTTGAAAGTCTTGGATTGAAATCAATGAAATAGGGACAAAATAACACTTGTCCACATCACAGAGGCGACGTGGATTACTCACTAGAAATCTGCATTTCTGCATGAACAAGTTCTACGAAAATAAGCATAAATTCTTCATCCGAATTCTGAACAAGGTGAAACCAAGTGTGTTGGAAAGCTTATTCAAAGAGCTTTAATTTGATAGGTCATGGGTAACCCATTTATTTATATGCTGATAGATATGCCCCTTTAAACTCGACCTTCCTAAATTGGATTTGTTTGCAATTTTCGAATTTTGATACGTTTGCTCTAAAATTTGGGTTATACCCATTTCCCACTCAATTTTACCCCCTGAACAAGAACATGGAGTTGGATTTTTGAAATAACAAATGGATTATTAGATATATGGAAATCACGATTCTAAGTACTTCTGAGGCACACTTTTCCGGGCACTTTTTGGTGTTGTTACAATATCTCCCCCTTAGGAACATTCGTACCCGAATGTAAAAGAAATGTACATGAGAAGAATAATCATGATGAGGTCAGCCCCGACAAGAGTGCAACAATACATTAAAAACACCATTTTCAAAATCTCAACTTCAGTGTAAAATCATCATAAACTTGCCAACTTAAACAAGAATGACATAGGTGCTGAAACATAGGACTTGCAATCGTAGAAAGGAACTGACATGTTATCATAAGGTTGAATAGAGTGAAAGAAATACAGATATTGATCCTCCATGCCCTCTCCGGCTTCCCGAGAGAAATATACGAATAGATGACTCATCCCAAAGGGCCTTGAAGAACACTACATCATTATTAATCAACTTCTCCATGCTTCCATCCTACACCCCCACCGAAACCTTCTCCTAAGCCAACTTACCCTCCTTAACACCCACAACCTCAAAGTGTTCTATAACACTAAAGTCACCAACCCATCACATCCACTTAGAAGCATGAAAAATCAGACAAACCATAACCATACCATACTCGATTCCCAAACTTATGCAACCTAACAAACCTCCCTTTAGACTCTATCAGGAATCACAATCCTCAACTCAATTTTCAACCTTAAATACACCTAACCCACTTGGTACCATAACCTTAATCTCGCCCTTGGGAGACAACCTCCACTCTATCATTCTCTTACCCATAACTTCCAACTCTAATAAGGAGGAAATCTAGGACTTGCCCAATATAGTCCTCTCAACCCAAAAAGATTTGGAACTGTCAAGAACACTATACCTCTATTTTCTACTTCCTTTCACCTAACTACTATCTAGCTGATCGATATATCCCACTAGTCTCCTTCTTGCCACCACTATCCACATATGCTAGGCTACCTAGAGCATCGACCACAGCATTAGCCTTATCGAGGAAAAGTAATGCACAGTCATTCGTCATCCTTAAAGAATCTCAACCACCTTCTTGCTATCCACAATGCACACTTACTATATTTAGCAAACAACCTCTTATCCTCCAAAACTTGCGACACTACCCCCAAATGATTCACAAGCTCTAAACAGATCGTTACATCATCACTAGAGACCACCACAGACATATCAAGCTAGGTTCTTAAGGCCCTATTCATGAAACCCATAAATACAACCGATGCATAAGCCAATTAATGTGTTGTCAAATTACAGCATATTTGGTGCCTAAAATAAGGGATTTCGTGACTTCTTAACAGAACTTTTTAGTGTTTTGATTTTTTTTGTGTTAATCATGCAAAAAAGATAGGTTGGCATGATTTTGAAGAAACGTTTCAGATTTTGCTGAAGCATAGGCATTACGAGTCCTCCTACAAGTCATAGCTCACGCTACGAGTCGTATGTTCTGTCCGAGCAGGAATCAGAGACCAAAAATAAAAAATCTTCCATGTGAATATCACCCTTACGAGCCCAGTCTATGAGTAGTAATACACACTACTAATAGGTGGACTCGTACCAAGAATAAGAGAGTTAAAATGTTGGACTAAAAACTTAAGACCAAGACTAGAGGACCAATATACGAGTCGTAGCTCGAGTAACGACTTGTATCTATGGGTGATACCAGTTCAGTTCAAGATGATAAGAACCTGATACAAGACCCCGACTACGACTCATAGTCCAACCTAGGAGTCGTAACTGTGAAATTTATAAGATGGTAGCTGTCTTTTCTACATAATTCCTAGGGTTGTTTTGTAAATACTATAAATAGTTTAAGTTATGTTTTTGATGAGAGTTCAAACAATAGACATTTCTCCATTACATTTTGAAGCTTTTATTAGATTTTTAGAGTAGAATATTGTTCTCTTGTGAAACCCATTTTGGGGATTGCAAATCTTGCTTTGTACTCATTATTGATCAATCAAGCTTGTGGGGTTGCAACTTGTGGTGCTTATCTCCTCCATTGTTATTGGTGAATCTCTCAACTAAGTCTATTATGTGCATTTTTGCTTGTTTTATCTTAGCCATGAGTAGCTAAACACCCACAACTTGGGGTTGTGGGAACTATAGGTAGTTGACATGAGATGATCTAGGTTTTGTGCATATCTATGATTGGAGTTTTGTATTGTTTATTTCCCTTCATGATTCATGTTGTTTGGTGGTGGCCAACACCAAATCCTCCCCACTATGACGATCTCGACCAAGGTAATGATGAATAGGAAAAAGGGTAGTAGATGACAAGATTCAGTTGATGTTAACCTATTTAATCGACCAAACCTCACCAAGTGGAGGTTGATTGGGATAATAGGTAATAGTTAGTTGGAATATCATGGTGGTTGACCAAGCACCATGGTGAAATTCGACCTTCACCTTCAAGAGGGCTGAAAGAACCTAAGTTACCATCCTACGTGCAATTCATCGATCAAAGTTATGTTACCTAGGGTATTTGAGTCAACGAGCCATGTGGAATACAATTCCTAAGTTGCCCCCAAAATTAAATATTTTTCAAATTTTAATTAGTGTTTATTTTCGTTACTTTTGAATCCCAAAACACCCTCCCCATCTAGAGATTGTAATTATAGATACTAGGAATGATTAGTCATGAAATCTTATAGTCAAGCCCTATATTCCTTATGGATTTGACTCTAACCTCGGTTAGGTTAATTACTGATAGCGATCGCTTTCTTGTTGGAGTGTGACCATCATAAAAAATTATATGGCGTCGTTGCTGGGGATTGCCTAAGAAAAAAAGGCCAATTAAACAGCCAAAGCTATAGGTGGTGAAAGCCCGGGTGAGGAGAGTTGATATCTCAGAGGAGATGATTCAACGAGTGCAGTTTTGGCCTACTTATACTGCCCCTCATTCCACTGTAGAGGACGATAGTCGTATTGAGAAAATAAGGACAGTGGTTACTGGGAAGGACATTAGGGCTAGGATGAAGCTTCTACGTTGGATTGCTATACAGATTTGTGAGGAGAGTGTTGAGCCGACGTGGGTCACCAACCATACAGATCCCATAGTAATAACCCACCTTTTATTCCGAGCTAAGTTCTGGTGGTCCATTATCCGTTGGTGTATTACGCCAACTTTTATGGATAATGTGATCACCTTCAAGAGAGTGGTACTGTTGGCCTTCCTTCTAGATGGTTATGCTATAGATTGGGCCCGGATCATTTCAGAGTAGATTCATAAGGCTGTAGCTTGGACGAGAACTTCGTTGCTATTTCAAGTGTTGATTCATTGACTATGCAGTGCACCACGTGTTCCTATTGACCTTTATCGGGACCCTCATATAGAGGCCACATGCACTATGGATCCCAGCCTGATAAAGGTTGATGAGAATCTGGTGGCCTTCCCATAAGCAGCTCTTTCAGCCATCCCAGAGCCATTCGCAGTAGAGCCACAGGTCCCAGGTTCACCTTCAACTACCACCGACACTACTCGACTACTGCAGAGCCTACACTTGCGATCGAGATCGAGTCTACCCCATCCTCTAGCATTAAGTAACCAACAATATCTATTATGCAGGTTGACCCTCTTTTCTCTGCTATTGCTTTTCAGGCTTTATTATGCAGGGTTAATATAGTAGAGGGGAGGCTACGTGAGCTGTCAATGTGAGTCCATCCTTTGATTGATCAGACTGTTTGGGATTCCAAGGAGAGGATGAAGGCATATGTTCGTGATTTGGTTGATGAGCGAGTTTGAGCATTAGATGCCAGGGTCGATGCTTTTGAAGCCAGAGTTCAAAAGAGGCTTGCGGGAGCTAGGCTTACCAATGCCAGTGCAGTTGCTGAGGAGTTGGCCAAACTCTAGGACGATTTATTACAGATGTTGGCATCCTCTGTTCCAGCACCGGAGGGAGCACCGGTAGGAGATGAGGCATTTGATTGGCTCGCTGACCGACCGAACACCAGAGGGAAGAGGCCACTAGAGCATGCTAATCCAGAGAAGACCCGGAAGGGGCCAAGACCTGAGGAGGAGGATCCTATACCTGAGCAGGTGGTGTAGGAGTCACTTTTACTGGTGGCTATTCAAAGAGACCGAGCACAACACACCCCACCTGGAGAAGGTACTGTCGTCACTACAGCAAAGGAGGAGAGCCAGCCTAGGACCCCACAGATCAGCTCGAGACTGGTGCTTGATGCACCTTGATGTTTGACTTCTTTTGGCGCCAGTGCACATTTTATTATGATTGGATACTTTGTTTTCTTTTTAGACAATCTTTTTATTTTGTTGATTTTTGGTTGTGTTTAAATACGTTTATGTTGAATGTTATTTTTACTTCTACTTTGGATGCTTATTTTTGGTTTTTAATAAATGTATGTATATACATTTCTATGTAATTGTGTTTTGTTTTTGATTTTGTCTTTACTTTGAGGACAAAGTATCGTATTTTGGTGAGGTGGTGGAAGTTATGGATTACGATGAAGTTTGAGTAGTGTCAAGTCCATAACTTCCCCCATTTTTATCCCAAGGTTTTCTTGGCATGCTTCTTTTTCCTTGTGGAAGTTTATTTTCCTGTTGAACCAGCATGTTAGGTAGTATAGATAATGTGTAAACTCATAGTAATGCTATCTTTTGGCATATATATATATATATATATATATATATATGTAGTTCATAGATTTTCTTTAAACTTTTGATGCAAAAATTAGGTACCCTCAAATTTTTTAAGGTTGTGAGTGTTGATGCATTCATACATTTATGATATTTGGCAATGTTTATTCTGATATTGTGAAGGTAAGCTGAGACTGAAACCATGACTTGTGAGTCTATAATTGATTGTGGATGCAATTGCCATGTGTGTTGTGAGCTTATTTTGTTGCCTTCATACATCTTGTATGGACTCGAACTTGCCTTGTTACTCTAAAGTTGGTTCGCTGGATATGGAAGGGATCTTAAGCCTTTGTTCCTTGAGTGAAACCACTTTTAGTCTAAATGACCCACTAAATGAGTGAGTGAATCCTTTGTTCCAAACTTTTGAGCTCATCGTGTACTCATTATTTCTTGATACCTTTCTATCTTAACCTTACTTGATGAAATTCCTTGATATTAGCCCCGGTCTATCCTTGAACATGTGAACCTTGATTGAGGCTAAAGGCCCATGTTGAGGGAGGCTGTAGTTAGTGGCCCTGGTTTGAGGCATAGATATTGTTTACTTAACCTGAGGCTAAAAGCCTAAGTTGAGGGTAGCTCGTATTGTGGCAAAGTAATAATAATAAGGTGGTTAGTTGGGAAATCAAGAAAGAAATGAAAAGGCAAGAATCGAGTGAAGCAAAAGAAAATAAAAGTGTCTTGTGTTGAGGAAAAAGTAGCAAAAATGAGTTTGAAATCAAGTCTTATCTGAAAAAGAGAAAGAAATCACTTGAGAAAAATTCAAAATATGAGAATAAGGATGGATTGGTTTAAAAGGGGGTGGATTATGAAAGCAAAGAAAGTGTTGGTAAACATGGTTCAAGGATAGGTTTAGTTACTATTTGCCGAAAATACATCACCAAAGCACCCTGAACCGATGTTGCAAGCCTATAAGTCCTAAAGTGATCCACCTCCACCTTATCACCAAGCTAGAAAAATGAGTATAAGGGAAAGGTTATGGTGTTAGTCATTATGCATGAATTTCAATTGTGAGAGTGAGAATGTTTCCTTAGTCCCTGATTCTGAATGTTCTTGACTGAATATAAGGGAAATCTTTCTAGTGAATCCATTTCCACCACTTGAGTAGCATATGACTATACCAGTGATTGTGGACGGTCGATGCTCCTTATCTTATCGAAGATGGATTGTCAAGTCTTTCATGATGTTCTAGTTTCCTTAATAACTTGGCAACCTTGTTTTGAATATAGTAGCTGGGTACCTGAACCAAATGAGTTGTTGTATATGCCATTGATATACCTGCTATGTATTTCTCTTTGTCTGCATTGATTGACTCATCGCTTGAGGACAAACAACAATTCTAAATTGATGGTGTTGATGTGCTGTCAAATGACATCACATTTGGTGTCTAAAACAAAGGATTTTGTGAGTTTTTAAAGTGACTTTTTTGTGTTTGATATGTTTTTGTGTTAATCTTGCAGAAAAGTTAGGTTGGCATGATTTTGAGGAAAAGTTGCAGATTTTGCTGAAGCATAGGCCATACGAGCCCTCCTACGAGTCGTAGCTCAATCTACAAGTCGTAGGTTGTGTAAGTGTAGGAATCAGAGACCAAAAATCAGAAATCTACCAACAAAGGGTCACCCCTCAGCCTACGAGTCGTAAGACACACTACGATCGTGTAGATGGACTCATAGCAAGAATGAGAGAACCAAAATGTTGGACCAAAAACTGAAGACCAAGACTACGATACCGACATACGAGTCATAGCTCGAGTAATGATTAGTACCTATGGGTCATACCAGTTTAGTCTAAGTTGTCAAAAAGCTGATACGAGACCTCAACTATGACTCCTTCGTTCGTAACTGTGAAATTTATTCGACGCCAGTTGTCTCTTCGGCATAATTCTTAGGGTTATTTTGTGAATATTATAAATAGTTTAAGTTAGGTCTTTTATGTGAGTTTGAACAGTAGACATTTATCAATTACATTTTGAAGCTTTTCTTAGGTTTTTAGAGTTGATTATTGTTGTTTTTGGGAAACCTATTTTGGAGATTGCAAATCTTGCTTTGTACTAATTGTTGATCAATCAATCTTATGGGTTTTCAACTTGTGGTGCTTATCTCCTCCATTATTATTGGTGAAACTCTCAACAATGTCTATTATGTGCATTTTTGTGTGTTTTATCTTAGACATGAGTAGCTAAACACACACAACTTGGGGTTATGGGAACCATGGGTAGTTGGCTTGAGATGACCTAGGTTTTGTGCATGTCTATGATTAGAGTTTTGCATGTATTGCTTATTTTCCTTCATGATTAATATTATTTGGTGGTGACCAACACCAAACCCTGCCTACTATCACGATCCCGACGAAGGTAGTGACAAATAGGAAAAGGGAAGTAGATGACAATATTCGGTTGATGTTTTCCCGTCTAATCGACCAAACCTGACCAATAAGAGGTTGATTAGGACAATAGATAACGGTTAGTCGGCACATCATGATGGCCGACTAAGCGTCTTGGTGAAATTCGACCTTCACCTTCACAAGAAGGCTGGAAGAACCTAAGTTACCATCCTGCATGCAATTCACCGATCAAAGTTAGGTAATTGAGTCAACGAGCCATGGGGAACACAATTCTCAAGTTGCTCCCAAAATTAAGTGTTTTGAATTTTATTTAGTGTTTATTTTTGTTGTTTTTGAATCACAAACCCCCTCTAGAGATTGTAGTTATAGATACTAGGAATGATTAGTAGTGAAATCTTATAGTCAAGCCCTGTATTCCCTGTGGATTCGACCCTAACATTGGTTAGGTTAATTACTGATAATGACCAGTTTCTTATTGGAGCGTGACCATCATCACCAACCAAACAACTCCACCAACAACCAAAATGCTCATTACTAATTCAAATGGACACTTAGAGTTATTACCTACCCTTATCCACACTTGGGAGCAAAACCCGAACCAAAGATCAATCTTAGAGTAGTGACTAACCTATTATAATTGACCAAATAGATCAGCCATCCTTACCCACTATATTACAACCTTAAGGGTTCTACACTCATTAGAAACATGCTATGGAAGTATCCCAAACTACTCCAAGACCCCTAACACAACAAGCGAAGTCCTCATCCCACAAGAATACTTATAATATGCATGTTCATACTTTCAAAGAGGCAATAGTCATTTTCTAAATCATTTCAATGCATAATCGGGCTTAAAAGCCAAACATCGTTTATAATAATTCATACTTAGGCTGAAATGCCAAAATCATTATTTCATAGTCATAATACTCATTCATAGGAATAGCCCATCCATATATAAAATGGGAAACCAACCAAAATTCTTAAAGAGAAAAAAATCAAAGACGCATATGTGTTCACAATATTGTCATAACCAACCTCTTATCGAAATCATACCATAAAACAAAATTGGGATTGTACATGAATGCATATGATATGAACAATGAGGAAATGACATGGTAATTAAGACTCTAATTAAAATCAACATTTAGATTACGAAGTTGAAGTGAAAACATAATTAATTCCATATTTAAATCCATAGTGTAATCTCTCATGCATAAATCATTCA
>JAABOM020060683.1:0-11670 GCA_011800125.2 Solanum clarkiae
CGAATAACTATGGTCCTCACTCTAAGGGTAGGGGTTAGATTTTTCTCAATATTAAGGATCTTTCTGGCTGTAGCTGAAATTGTGAAAAGTTATGAAATTGTGTTTTACTTTCATGGTTGAATGTTTTATTTGCAATGCAATCTGCTAAATAGTTAGCTTCTCTAAATACATGACTGATTTCAACTACCAGTTGTTGTATTAAATCAACAATCTCAATGAACTCCCATGGGTTCCTCCATTCACCTATAATTATTTGCTTTAGGACTAGTGGGATCCGCATTTATATGATGGTTTTTTAAAAAGTAAAATCATTTAGGGGACACAATATATTCAAACACATATATCTATTCTAAAGCTTAAGTTAACTTGGGGAAAAAATATAAGTATCACTAAAAGTATAATTTATGGTAAAATATTATTTTTCCTTTTAATTAAAATATTCTTGATTTCAATTTTATCTTTTAAAAAAAAAAAGCTTAATCCTCTATCACTTAACATCAAATTCATGTTTTTTTAAATATCAAAAAACGCCCCACGCAATTCCCAATTAGTTTTGGTTACTTTTATGGTCCAATTTATGTTTGTAAATTTTTAATGATAGAAAAAGAAAGCTGATTATTAATATCTTTAATTATTTTGTGTTTTCAACAGAAAAAGTTATTGGATATTTTCAAATAGGAAACCAAGGAAAGAATAAAGTTAAATGAGCAAAAAAGTGATGATAAATCCAATGAAAATGTGGACAATATGAATGAAGATTTCATAAAAATTCTTGATGCATTGAGATCCCACAAGCGTGGTCGTCTCTTTGAATCTCGACTTCACAATCAGGTAAGTACATCACTAATATATTGTTAAATAGCTTGTATATTGCTGAATAGTTATGGATATTTGTCGTTCTAGATAGATTTGATCGTAGAATAATATTTAGCCCTATAATACATAAATTAACCTTTTGACTTGGTGTCAAATCATAAGTTGTTTTTTAGTTTAGCTACTATAATATAATGGTGCTCTATTACCATCTGGTCTCATTTTGTAATATTAAGGAAAGGGAAAAAATGATTTTATGCTGTAAATATAGTGTTTTGTGTTGTACATACAAGCAAAATATTTGTTCTTCTTCATCTTGTTTTCCAAGTATATATGCTTTAATTATTTTTTCGTTTTTGCTGAATGCTAAGTTGAATTGCAAATTAATGGTTAGTTTTAATTGTAGTTTGTGTAATTAATAGATTGTTAACAGATATTTAAAAAAAAAAAGATTTTTGAGGAGCCGGACTTCAATAGCCTCCGAAAATCTAGCTAAGTTTAAGCAGAAATGCAAAAATTAAACTTAGAGCAGATATAAGAAACAAAATAAAAAATCAACAAATCCATTACAACGGATGCTACAAACAAGAAAAATTTATCCCCCTCTAAATCAATGTAAATTAATATTCATCTTCTACAAAAGAATTAAAGCAACAAAATGCATAAATTGATAGAAAAAATAAAACAACATTGATAGATTTAACAACTTAAAAACTGAAATCCCCCAAAATCACCCAGATAATATTTTTATTTTGTAAATTATTTTTCCTTCAATGATTTCAACATCTTTCAATAGAAAAATAAAAAATAAACAAACTCCACAAACTATTCAAAAAAAATTTACTCAAACCAAAGCATCATTGATAGATTTATCAGCCTAAAAATTCAAATCCACCCCAAAAAAATGATTTTGTCAAAGAACAAAATCTATAGTTTTCATGAACATCTTTCAGTAGAAACCCAAAAGCTTTAAGCATACAAATCCCTACCCACCCACCACCACCCCCCAAAAAATTGAAAAACAAATAAACCCTACGAAATTTTCGACCAAAATAACTCAATATAAAGTAGCATTGACCGATTCACTGAGAGGAAAAAACATAAAACCCATAAAAATACTTCAAGAAATCATCCAAATTCCCTGAAAAGGAGCACACCTGCTATCAAATAAAAGATGGATGAAGTACCAAAATAAAAAAATAGACAGACCCTGCAAAATTTCAACTAAAAGACTCAAGCTAAAGCAGCATTGTCCTTTTCAGAAGTAGAAAAAAACCCAAACCCCACAAAAATCAAGAACAAAACCCTAAAATGGAACACAAGAAAAGAGGGGAGAGTGTGACAAGAGAGTGGACTGAAAAAAAAAAACTCTCTTTTTTCTTAGTCCACACTACTGTCACATTCTTCCTTTCTTCTCATGTTCAATTTTAAAGTTTTATTCTTGATTTTAGTGTTTCATCTATCTCTTTTGAGCAAAAGTTATGCTTCTAAATAATACCAAAATTTTCATCGCTTCTTGAAGTGTTGCTGTGCGATTTGATTTTTTTCCTGCCTCTAAAAAGATCAGTGCTGCTTTAGCTTGAGTTATTTTAGTTGAAAATTTTGTGGGGTTTGTTTATATTTTTTATTTTTGTGCTCCATCTACTTTTTTGAGAAGGTGTACTCTTTTTACCGGAATTTTGAGAGAATTTTGTGGGGTTTGATTATTTTTTTTTTTTAATTTGTATGTTCAAAGCCTTTGGGTTTCTGTTGAAAGATGTTTATGAAAACTATAAAAAAAAATTTCATTTTTTCTGTTGAAAGATGTTGAAAAAACTGAAGGAAAAAGAATTTACAAACCAAGAATATTATTTGGAGATTTTGGGAGATTTTCAACTCAAAATTTAGCAAAAAAAAAAAAATTAAAAGCACATACCTGGGAAAGAAGATGAAGAAGAGCAGATTTTTTGCTTGTATGCACAACACAAAATCCTATGATTACAGCAACAATCTATTTTTTTTGGCTCTCCCTATATATTATAAAATGAGACAAACAGAAAAAAAAAAAAGCAAGCACTATATTTATAATAGTTGATCTAAAGAGCAAGGAGATGGAGCTCATCATTACAATTTCCTTTGCATCTGCCTTCACGTGCACATAATATATCCAAACGCAGCCATGCAGAAATGTAATTTCATATGATATAGCTGCGCATATAAGCCAACATCTCACATTTTCCTATGCACTTGCATTCATGTGCACACAATATAATGTAGCCATACTTATTAAGAAATGCGACTAAGCAGGCCGCTCTCTGTCAACATGCTTGCTTGAGTTGTCCGCTTCTTCGCCATTATTATATGGGATCCACAAAAAAATTTTGATGGGTTTCTTCATTTAATATTTTCAAGATATCTGCTAATTGACATGCCTTCTTCAATAGCTTGATTATATATCTTCAGCTATTTCAACTATGATTTTACAATATTAACCTTGACAAATTATTTTCTCAACTGCTTCGGCAATGATTTTGTTGTATCATTCTAATCAATTATGTTAGGTCACGTAAATTCTAGTTGAAGTTTCATCAATGCTGCATAAAATATACTAGATAAAGTAACATAAAATGTAAGAGACTATAAGTCTAATAATATAACAATTTTAAAAGTTAAAAGAAGATATAAAAAAATCTATCCACATCACACAAATTGAGATTAAAAAAATAATATTTGTTGGGCCCGTGCAAGCACAGGTGCTTATAACTAGTATAAACATAATTTTTTATGATATAGTCAAGTTACTAATCTACCCTTGAGAATTGATGGACTATATAGCCAAATTACTAAACAGCCCTTGAGAGCAATGAAATTTCCATCAAGTAGGTTTGTCGAAGCTAGCTCTTCTAAAGTAGCACTCACTCCATTCATCTTTACTTGTCTCCTATTAACTTAGCACAGGGATTAAGAAATAGTAAATAATAGGGTAATATTACAAAATCATCCTTAAATATAATAAATACTATGTGTTGAAAAATGTAATAGAGAAATGACTATGATTAGTATAAGGGTAAATTAGGAACTAAGTATATAATTATCTCATGATTTCATAAACTGAACAAGTATTGTTGGATATCCCAAAATAGTATAGTAGCCAAGTAAAGATGGACGGAGGGAGTAGAAAATACTCAGTCTAAATTATCTATTGATAGTCAAGAAGGGGTGGGGTGTTAATTGAAAATTGTTCAGTAGTTAACTACCTTTGTTGTATAGTCACTATCAACAAACAACAGAAAGTAAAGATAGAATGATAAAATTAACACAAGCAATTTTATGTTCGTTTGGAACACCAATGTGGTTCCTACTTCCAATCCCCTTGAGTCCGTAAAGGTTCCTTTAAGGTTTAAGTGAAAGATGGGTTACAATTTGTGTGTTTTCACTAAGTCTGATTCGCAGATCAGATTCTCAACTTCTCTCAAGAAAATTTATTCTAGAAAGTCTTACTTTTTTGTTCTCTCAATTTTTCATCTATAAAAGTATAATGTTTAGTAGAGTAGAATAGTAGAGTTTCTGCCTACATTATTTTCTCAAGTACAAAAAAATTATTGATCTAAGAAAGAGGGCTAATATTTCTTCCAATCAAGGATATCAGGGGAATCCTTGATTGGGGATGTATCCAACTTCATTGGATGCCTTTCCTTTCTCTACAGCGATACATTAGGTGGAGTATGTCTTCCTTTTTCAGTGCTCTGTTTGATTAGATGTCTTCTCTTTTATGTCGTGTTTCCATTGTTGCACTCAACTTGATTTGATATCTTTCCTTCTATGTCGTGGTAGATGTGTGCAGATTGGAGGTTTGATTCCTTGTGAGTTGAGATCAGTTTTGATTTCCTTTTGCAGCATATCCAGGGGATATCCTTTTGTTTCCTTTTTGATTCACCCTACAAATGAGATCATCAAAAGATATTAGATGCTAACAATCTCCCTTTTTCGATGATGACATTTCACTTTACTATATGGATACTTCCCTGTAGAGTTAGTTGACTCCCCCTATATCTAAGCTTCAAGTGAACTTAGGGAGGATCCCCCTATATAGCATAAGTTAATTCTCCACCTTGGCATAATCAAAAAGGAAAGCGTAGGTACAAACATCCATAAGAACGTGTGCCTCAGGGTTAGAAGAAGGAAGTCCGAGGAGATAGAAACCCCAATATTACAGAACAAAAAAATTTTGTCGTTAGAGAAAAGATAGAAAAATCAGTGACGGCCCATAAAGTATTTCAGAGTGTTGAGGACATTTCTATAGAAGGAGTCATAGGATTTCCAGAGTCTTTAGAGAAGGAGGAGTAGGAATTTTGATAGAGACAACAAGTTCATTGTTGGAGGAGTTAACTCCTATATTCAGAGAGTCGACTTGCTTGATGAGTTTGTTGACAGAGCGCTAGCCTTCTTTCTTGAGATCTTCAACCTCCATGCACAATTTTCCTAAGTCGTGTTGGATTCCTTGCTGAGTTAAAGAATTTTAGTCAGCGTTTCCTGCACATCCTGCACGACACTGGTTAGAGAAAGAAGGGAGGCTTTAATTTCATCTACCTCCTTAGTGAGAAGGGCAGCCGAGTATGCAGAGATCTCAGTCGACTTAGGGGCTTTTGTTTTTCCTTTAATAGAGTCCTTGTGCCACTTGCTGTGACAAGAGTGTTCCCCACGCTGGAAAAGGTACGGAATTCATAAGTCGCAGATACCTCAGTGGCTTTGAACCCAGACAAGTCCACTTGAGACTCACTGAGAATCTGGGAGACGAGAAGACCATGGGGAAGGCTTTCAGTGGGGTGTCCTCTGCACTTTTAAGCATATACTCTCAAATCCATTCAGCCTAGTTGATGCGGTATTTCTTGAGTCAAGTGAACTTAGGGAGGCTCCCCCTATATAGCATAAGTTAATTCTCCACCTTGGCATAATCAAAAAGGAAAGTGTAGGTACAAACATCCATAAGAACGTGTGCCTCAAGGTCAGAAGAAGGAAGTCCGAGGAGATAGAAACCCCAATAGTACAGAACAAAAAAATATTGTCGTTAGAGAAAAGATAGAAAAATCAGTGACGGCCCATAAAGTATTTCAGAGTGTTGAGGACATTTCTGTAAAAGGAGTCATAGGATTTCTCAGAGTCTTTAGAGAAGGAGGAGTAGGAATTTTGATAGAGATAACAAGTTCATTGTTGGAGGAGTTAACTCCTATATTCAGAGAGTCGACTTGCTTGATGAGTTTGTTGACAGAGCGCTAGCCTTCTTTCTTGAGATCTTCAACCTCCATGCACAATTTTCCTAAGTCGTGTTGGATTCCTTGCTGAGTTAAAGAATTTTAGTCAGCGTTTCCTGCACATCCTGCACGACACTGGTTAGAGAAAGAAGGGAGGCTTTAATTTCATCTACCTCCTTAGTGAGAAGGGCAGCCGAGTATGCAGAGATCTCAGTCGACTTAGGGGCTTTTGCTTTTTCCTTTAATAGGGTCCTTGTGCCACTTGCTGTGACAAGAGTGTTCCCCATGCTGGCAAAGGTACGGGAGTCATAAGTCGCGGATACCTCAGTGGCTTTGAACCCAGACAAGTCCACTTGAGACTCACTGAGAAGCTGGGAGACGAGCAGACCATGGGGAAGGCTTGCAGTGGGGTGTCCTCTGCACTTTTAAGAATATACTCTGGAATGCATTCAGCCTAGTTGATGCGGTATTTCTTGAGAAGACAGTATAGAATAAAAATATCTTTGTTGGAGATGCTCTGAGAGACCTTTTCTGTGAACCAGGGTGGTCGCAATAATGTTGGCTAAAATTTTGTGTTCATAGCAGAGTGATAGGTGCCCAAAATCAGGGGAATCATGGTGTTCTTCAGAGATGAATACCTTGGCCTCTTCCAGTGAGACTTCAAAATCCGCTGGCCAGTTTCCATTCATGGGCCACAATCATCAGATGCAAGTACTTCATTGAAAGGGAAACTGGTCCGAGGCTCAAACTCCATATACTTGCTTTCGTGACCATATTCCTTGGAACTCTCCTTTGATGAGGTAGAGATTGTTCAAAAGTCGTGGTTCTTGCCATGGTTTGAGGAGTTTTATTTTTCCAATTGACTACTCCATTTTTTTAAGGGCATCTTCGAGAGGAAAAATTATGAGTAACCTTGTTCCTGGCAGAATTTTCAAATGCCTTATTTTCAAATTTTCCATTGTGGTCGCTCTTTATGGAGCTAATATAGTATCCCTCGTATCTTTGAACTTTCTTACAAAAGAACTCAAAATTCTTTAGAGTATCATCTTTGTTAGCAAGAAATATAACCCACACAAAATGAGAGTAATAATCAACAATTAAGAAAGCGTACATTTTTCCTCCAATACTAACAATACTAGTTTGTCCAAATAAATCCATATGAAGTAGTTGTAAAGGGTTAGAGATAGACATAATATCTTTAAGTACAAAAGAGTTTCAAGTTGCTTACTCATTTGACATGCATCATAGATATGATTTTTTGTGTAATCCAATTTGTGTAGGCTGAGGAACAATTTCTTATTTAGCAAATTTTCTATTAAGCGCATGTCAGTATGTCCAAGTTCCTTTGATAGAATCATGTATGTACACACTTTTATCTTATGTGTTGTGTAGTTTCTTTTATAAAGTCAAGTATATATGTGCACACCTTTTGTCTCTGCTTCCAGAGAAAATAGCTTTTCCAGAGTTCTCTTCTATTATGCATCCTGTTTTCTGAATCTTACTTCCAGTTCCGAGTAAATAGATTGTACTTTTATCCTTTGACAAGTGAACCTTAGTAATATTGTAAGACTCATTAAAAGAGGTATTCACTATACCAATGACAGTCCCTACCGAACTGTCACCAAATCGAATCTTTCCTACATTAAGGTCTGCAACAAATTTAAAAAGACTTTTGTTGTATGTAATGTGATTTGAAGACGCACTATCCTAGTACTATTTTTCTTTTGATTTTTTTTAATTAAACTTTGGCCAACGGGCCATTTTTAGTAAATTAAATCATCTGGCTCAAAGGGGCCGTTTACATTGCAAACATAAAACAAGTCCAAGACCCGGCCCATCCATCCACTGCCTTAGGTATTATTTTCTAAAAGAAGCTACAGTTTCCTAAAACGAACTTCTCGACTTCAACTCTCCGACTTCTTCGGCGATGTTGTCTCCTTGGGTTCCCAACCATCAGTTCTCTCTTTGCCATTTCTGGGTCAGCAACTTATCTCCACCTCATCTCCATGGTGTACTTGTATTACAGCTCTCAAAGGTGAGTTGCATTTCAGTTTCCCCATTTGTTTTCTAGCTCCTTGTTGGCTTACTGACTGCTACGCCTTGAAAAGTGTTCTGTCCAGTGAATCTACCTTAACAAATGAAACCTTTCAAGGAGCAGCGGTCAGTAAGCAAAGTAAACTAACAAGGAGCTAGAAAACAAATGGGGAAACAGAAATGCAACTCACTTTTGAGAGTTGTAATACAAGTACACCATGGAGATGAGGTAGAGATAGTTCCTGACCCAGAAATGGCGAAGAAAGTACTCATGGTTGGGAACCTAGGGAGACAACATCGCCACAGCAGACGCAGAGTTGAAGTCGAGGAGTTCCTTTGAGAAAATCCTAGCTTCTTTCAAAAGATAATAGCTAAGGCGGTAGACGGATGGACCG
Source organism: Solanum clarkiae (assembly GCA_011800125.2). Lineage (NCBI taxonomy): Eukaryota > Viridiplantae > Streptophyta > Magnoliopsida > Solanales > Solanaceae > Solanum > Solanum clarkiae. The sequence goes on from JAABOM020060683.1 coordinate 8,474, forward strand.
AGTCTTGGACTTGTTTTAAATTTTACAATGTAAAAGGCCCCTTTGGGCCAGATGATTTAATTTAATAAAATGGCCCATCGTCCAAAGTTTAATTATAAAAATAAAAAAAATACTATTAGGATAGTGCGTGTTCAAATCACATGACAGGCAATAAAAAACTTTTTTAAATTTGTTGCGGACTTTAATGTTGGAAAGATTCGATTTTGTGACAATTCACTAGGGACTGTCATTGGTATATTAAATACCTCTTTTAATGAGTCTTACGATATTACTAAGGTTTATCTTATTAAAGGATTAAAGTACAATCTGTTGAACATAAGTCAACTATTCTACTTGGAACTGGATGTAAGATTCAGAAAACACAAGGTGCATAATCGAACTCTGGAAAAACTATTCTCTCTGGAAGCAGAGACAAAAGGTGTGTACATATATACTTGAATGTATTAAAGAAACTACAGAACACATAAGACAAAAGTGTGTACATACATGACTCTATCAAAGGAATTACAGAACACATCTGTTTAACCTCTATTTCTGAAAAGCCATGGATCTAGCACAAGAAACTTGGACATACTGACGTGCGCTTAATTGAAAATTTGCTAGACATGAACTGTCCTCGGCCTACTAAAATTGGATTGCACAAAAGATCATATCTATGATGCATGTCAAATGAGTAAGCAACTCGAAACGCCTTTGTACCTGAAGATATTGTATCTATCTCTAAGCCTTTACATTGATACTTCATATGGATTTAGTTGGACAAACTGGTATTGGAAGAAAAATGCACACTTTCATAATTGTTGATTATTGCTCTCATTTTATTTGGTTATGTTTCTTGCTAACAAAGATAATACTCTAAAGAATTTTGAGTTTTTCTGTGAGAAAGGTCAAAGAGACGAGGGATACTATATTACCTCCATAAAGAGTGACCACAATGGAGAATGTGAAAATAAGGCATTTGAACAATTCTGCAATGAACAAGGTTACTCTCATAACTTCTTTTCTCCAAGATGTCCTCAAAAAAATGGAGTAGTCAAGTGGAAAATAAAACTCTTGAAAGCATGGCAAGAATCATGACTTGTGAGCACTCTCTACCTCCTCAATTTTTGACAAAGGCAGTATGTGTAGGTGTCTGATTAGACTCATTTTGAAAAAAAAAAACTTCACATCAATTGTAGAGTGAAAAGAAATCTAACATAAGCGCTTCATTCATAACAATGGTACAGACAACCTTGTTAAGTTTGATCCTTGAAGTGATGAAGGAATTTTTCTGGGTTATTCAAATTTTAACAAATCCTATAGAATCTCTAATTGAAAAAACTTCGATTATATAAGAATCTATTCATATTATTTCTAACAATTCTAATAAAATTACTGAGAAAAGAAACATCACACATGATATTGAAATTCAAAACACTCAAAGTGTTGTTATCTCCTCCAAGGAAGTCGATTGCCCTAATCATTTAACTGATGCATGAGGAAATTAACTCACTGTTGATGCTATTCCAAATGAATGGAGAAGTAAACCTAACTATCCAAGAAAATTCATTGTTGGAGATCCAAATGAATGAATAAAGACAAGAGTCTCTGGCAAGAAAAGTGCTAACATAGTTCTTATATCTCATCATAGTTCTTTTATCTTAATGGGTAAATGCTATGGAAGAAGAATTGGATCAATTATATATAAATCAAGTTTGGTCATTAGTTTCGAAGTCTGAAAAAGCCTTAATTATTGGTACCAAATGGATTTTCAGAAATAATGTAAATAAAGAAGGTGAAGTTATATAAACAAACATCCAGCAAGGTGCTCAAGGCTACTCTCAACAAGGAAGAGTCTACTACGGTGATATATTTTTTCTGGTGGTTAGGTTAAAATCTATTCATATGCTCCTTGCATATGCTACTTTTAAAGATTTTAAATTATTTTAAACGAATGTGAAAGTGCTTTTTCAAATGGACTTATTGAAGAAGTTTTTGTAAACCAATCTCTTCGTTTTGAACATTCTAAATTTCCATATCATGTTTTTAAACTATCCAAGGCTTTGTATGGTCTCATGCAAATCCCTTGTGCTTGTACGACCGATTAAGTAATTTTCTGATTTCACGTGATTTCTTAAGAGGGGAAATATATAGTACATTATTTATTAAACAATCATTCTCTAAAAAACTCATAATTCAAATATATGTGGATTTGGGAGTACTTATGCTATTTTGTGTGAGGAATTTGCGAACTTCATGTAAAGTGTAAAATGAGTATGACGAGTGAATTAAATTTTTTTTTTTTGGGATTACAAATTTATCAATCTAATAAAGGTATCTTCATCAATCAAAGTATTCTAAAGAACTAATCCGCAAGTCTGGAATAATGCTTATAAAACCTCTAGGAACTCCTGTGAGCCCTATATGCTCTCTAAATATGGACACTGATGGTAAGTCCGTAGATGATACAATATATCGAAGTATGATCTCTTCGATATCTTAACTCCAGTCGACTAGACATTATTATAGTATTCATAAATGTGCAAGGTTTCAGTCAGCTCCTAAAGAATCTAATTTTTATTTGCCCTAAAAAGAATAATTTGATATTGTATGGGAAAACTTTCTTATGGTCTCTGGTGTCCAACTTCTCCTAGAATTAATCTTAAAAGTTTTTCAGATGTGGTATTTTGCAAGTGACAGTAATGATAGAAAAAGCACTAGGGGTACATGGTAATCTCTTCAAAATTCTTTAATTTCTTAAATTAGCAAGAGGAAAAATTGTGTTTCAATTTCAACAATCAATAGAGGTAGAATATATTGCCATTGATTTATGTTGTGCTCATTTACATTAGATGATTCATCATTTAAATAACTATAAATCATCATGTAAACCTACTCAAATTCTGTGAAATAACTTCAGCCTATATGTCTTAAAAATTGTTAGAACCCGTAAGTCCTTAATTGGTTCAATTTGAAAAAGTTTGGGGCCAAATATAAATTTCTTCTAAAAGGTAGTTTTTAAGATTTAAAATTGTTAGTGGGGTCATGTATGTGGCTCTTTTTGATTGGTTCAAGTGGATGAATTATTGCCTATATATATGTATGCATCTCTTGTTCAAGACAAGAGCTTCCCATACTTAGAAAAAATAGAGAAGAGAGCAAACATAGGCAACCCTCTCGGGTTGCTACAGTAAAAAAAATTTATTTTTTTCGATCTT
>JAABOM020060684.1:0-11669 GCA_011800125.2 Solanum clarkiae
CCACTAACAATTTTAAGTCTTAAAGACTACACTTTAGAAGAAATTTACATTTGGTCCCAAACTTTACCAAATTGAACTAATTAAGGACTTACGGGTTCTAACAGGATGTGACCATTTAGTTGATATTGAAAAATTCTTTGATAGGCTACGAAGATATAATTTGAAGTTAAATCCCGCAAAATGTGCTTTTGGAGTTCCTATGGGGAAGTTGTTGGGTTTCATTGTAAGTCGTCGAGGTATAGAGCTGAACCCGGCGAAAATCAAGGCCATTTGTGATCTCCCTCCTCCAAAGAGCAAGAAAAAAGTGATGAGTTTCTTCGGCAGACTAACTACATCAGTCATTTCATAGCCCAGTCCACCGTCTTCTGTGAGCCAATCCTCAAGCTGCTGAAGAAAGACGCTGCTATCAAATGGACCCTAGAATGTCAAGAAGCATTTGACAACATCAAGAACTATTTGTCCAATCCTCTTATATTGGTTCCTCCTGAGTCTGGTCGTCCTTTGCTACTACACCTATCGGTCATGGATAATGCTTTTGGGTGTGTCTTGGGACAGTATGACGAAACGGGAATGAAGGAGCAGGAAATCTACTAAATGAGTAACAAGTTTACGTCATTTGAATCTCGATACTCCTTGCTTGAAGGCACATGTTGTGCTTTGACTTAGGTAGCCCAGAAGTTGTGACATTATCTCTCGGCACACACGACATATTTGATCTCAAGAAGGGATCCTTCGAAATATATCTTTCAAAAACCCATGCCCACAGGTAAATTGGCTAAGTGATAGATATTGCTAAGTGAACTCGACATAGTCTATGTCACACAAAAAGCGGTGAAAGCACAAGTGTTAGCCGACCATCTGGCAGAAAATTTTGTGGATGAAGAATATAAGCCTCTAAAGACTTATTTTCATGATGAAGAGATGGCCTTCGTAGGAGAAGAAATCTTTGAAGAATACAATAGTTGAAGGATGTCTTTTGACGGAGCAAAGAATCTCAACGGATCAGGCATCGGGACTTTGGTCTCACCAACAGGTCAACACTATCCAATATCTGCAAAGCTCAGATTTTATTGCTCTAACAACATGGCTAAAAATGAGGCTTATATCTTGGGTCTTCGATTAGCAATCGATTTGGATGTCCAAGAGATTTTTAGTAATAGGGGATTCAGATTTACTGATTCGTCAGGTACAAAGTGAGTGGACGGCAAGAAACCGAAAGCTTCTTCCATATTTGGACTGCATGCAAAAGCTTTCCAAAAGATTCACCAAGGTGGAATTCAAACACATTCCACGAATCTAAAATGAGTTTGCAGACGCTTTGGCCATGTTATCTTCCATGATTCGGCACCCTGATCAGAATTACATTGATCCTATTCGCATTCATATACATGAGTATCCTGCATATTGCTTTCATATGGAAGAAGAATAGGATGGGAAACCATGGTACGATGATATCTAGGGATACTTGAAAAGCGGCAGTTACCCAGAGGATGTGGCAAAAGTACAAAAACGCACAATTAGGAGGCTAGCAAATTAAGTCTTCTTAAATGGAGAAATCCTATATAGGAGGACTCCCGATCTGGGCTTGTTGAGGTGCGTTGGAGCTAAGTAAGCATCCAGATTTATAGAGCAGATTCACGCAGGAACATGTGGCCCGCACATGAACGGCTTCATTCTTGCAAAAAAGATCCTCAGGACAGGCTATTTTTGGTTAACCATTGAAACAGACTGCATTTTCTATGTTCAGAAGTGTCACCAATGCCAGACCCATGCATACATGATCCGACTTCCTCCCAATGAACTCTATGTCACTAACTCACCTTGGCCTTTCGCAGCTTGGGGCATAGATGTTATTGGTCCTATCGAGCTAGCGACATTAAATGGACATAGATTTATTCTTGTGGCAATTTACTATTTCACCAAATGGGTTGAGGTGACATCTTATAAGTTTGTCACTAAGAAGGTTGTCAATGATTTCATCAAGAACAACATCATTTGTAGGTTTGGAGTGCCCGAGACAATCATCACCGACAACGGTGCAAATATAAATAATGATTTGATGACGGAGGGTTATGATTGATTCAAGATCAACATCGAAATTCCATGGCATATAGACCGCAAATGAATGGAGTAGTAGAGGCTACAAATAAGAACATCAATATGATACTACAGAAAATGGTCAACAACCACAAGCAATGGCATGAGAAGCTACCATTTGCGCTATTAGGGTATCGTACTACTATTCGACCTCTACTGGAGCAACACCCTACTTTCTGGTTTATGGTAATGAAGCAATAATTCCTGCCGAGGTTGAGATACCATCTATGAGAATCATTCAAGAAACAGAATTGAGTTACATTGAATGGGTACGAAGCAAGTTTGAACAATAGGCACCGATAGATGGAAGAAAGATCAATGTCATCTGTCACAGACAACTGTTTCAGAATAGAATGACTCGAGCATTTAACAAGAAGGTCAAACCGAGGTATTTCTCACCTGGACATTTGGTCTTGAAGAGAATTTTTCCAAATCAAGATGAAGCCAAGGGCAATTTCGCACCAAACTGGAAAGGGCCGTACATAGTCCATCGTGTTTTGGCCGGAGGAGCGCTCATACTTGCAGAAATGGATCGTGAAATCTGACCCAAACCTATCAACTTAGATGTTGTGAAAAGATATTACATTTAAATTTGTCTGCCCTTTGTATTTCGAACTACATCAGACCTGATACCCATCTAAGAGAGATACATAATCGCTCCTATGGAGTTTGGTCTTATCATAATAAAAATCTTTATTCCCCCTTTTGATCATGAAATAGGACAGAATTTTTTAGAGGATCTCAAAAATTTTTCTAGAAGAGCATATTCCTTATCGAACGAGTAACTAGGGCATAATATCTTTAGAGGACCTCAAAAAATCCTTTCATAGGGCATACTCTACGTAACAAGATAACTAGGGCAGATTTTTTAGACGAGCCCAAAAATTCATTACAGGCAACACCAAATTCGCAAAGGAAAGTCGAGATTTGAAGAGACCTCTTGAATTGGATGTTGGATTTGTCTCAAAATGTGCCACTATCAAAGATTCAACATCGTTTATAAATTATCAACTGTTTCATCTTTCAAATTTTTTCAAAAATATATACCTATATAATATGTATATACATATTGCTTTCAAAATCATAATCTTGGACCATCTTGCCCAAGACAAGCGCCCGACAAGAGTCTGGACATCAACAAAAAATGGAGCACACCGGCCACAACGAAAGACAGATCAATCTTCCCCCTTTATAAACTGACAATTTTTCTTTGGATGCAGAAAGACAGATGTATACCTCAATAGTACTTGAACAGTCGTCATTACAGTAAGACAAAATATTACTCCACAATGTGTTTTATATTGCATTATTCTCGAGAATTACACTTTGCATGATATTTACCCGAGAAGTTGCATTACACTATTTTACCTCAAAAATTACATGTGCCCAAAAATTGCGTGTGCCCCGAAAAACTATTTTACATTATGTCGGCCCAAAAATTACACGTGCTCGAAAATTACATGTACCTGAAAAACTGTTTCACATTATTTTGGCTCAAAAATTACATGTGTCTGAAAAAATTGCGAGTGCTCGAAAAATTATTTTGCATTATTTTGGTCCGAAAAGTACATGTGCCTGAAAAACTGTTTCACATTATTTTGGCTCAGAAATTACATGTGTCCGAAAATTGCATGTACCCGAAAAACTGTTTTGAATTATTTTGGTCCAAAAATTGCATTATTTTGACCCAAAATTGCATGTGCCCAAAATTATATTTTTGATATTGGCCCGAAAAAGTTTGCATAAATGCCCGAAAAAATTATATTTTTACATCATATTGACCCAAAAATTACATGAAATACTTTACCCTTAAGGCGTCATAGTCTGAGGACATCATTCGTTTCATAGCCTAAGGACATTATATCATGGCCTAGGGATTTAATTTCTGCTTATCATGCCCGTAAGACATCATGGTCCAAAGGAATCATCCCTCATAGCCTAAGGACATCATTTCATGGCCTAGAGATTTAATCTATGATTATCATCATTCAAAGGTATCATCGTCCAGGGGCATCATCTTTCATGGCCTACGAACATCATTTCATGACCTAAGGATATAATTTGATTATCATGGCCCAAGACATCATGGCTTAAGACACTATCCTGATCGTCTTACGGCAAATTTCATGGTCTAAGTGAGAATTTGCATCACGTTTATAAATTATTTCACTATCTAATATGCGTGCTCTAGCCGTTTTATCTAGTGTTTTTAAAGTTACACATTGCGAAATTCGTGGATCCTCATTCATTTCACCTTTCGCTTCAAAGATATTCCTTTCATTCTATTCTAACTGCGATAAGTTGTTGGCTTTTCCTTTTACACTGTCTGTACTATCCCATGCTCTCACTTTCTATTACCATCTGGACCATATCTTGTATTCTCACTTTTTCGTGTCATCGTGTCTTTCCAATTGAAGCCACTATCATTCCTACTTTAAGATCAGCACCATTAATTTTATTTTTTAGGAATCTCATTCGTTCCTAAATACAGAACTTCACACGCCTGATTCTCGTATAACCAGAGATATGTAGGTGCCTTGAAACCGAAGTATCGGTCGTAATATTCTTCACAAACTCTTTTTATTCTATTTGATCCCTCCGACAATATTTCATCAATCAGACGAAATCGACTACTCCGTCAACTTTCTTTGCTCGAAAATTCATTCTTCATTCCCGAGCAAAGAAGGGGTAGTTGTTGACACTCAATTTTGACCGATCTATAACCTTTTTCGGATTGCCATTTGATTAAATATGTCTTTTTTTTTAAAAAAAACTTTTTAAAATAAATGGGTTTATTTTTAATTTTATCCAAATAATTGTGCATTTTAGTATTCTTAATTTTCAAAATTTATTTCGTTAGCTATTTTACCATTTCAAAGTATTTTCATTATTGTTGTTATTATTACTATTATTATTAAAATAGTAATATTTATTATTATTAATAATAATATATCAACGTTGTATTTTTAAATGCATTATGCATTTTAATTTATCATTTCATTATTTTAATTTAAAGTAATAGTTTAAACATGTTTAGTATTGTGCATAACAATTTTTATATTACGCATTTTTTCATATAAAATAATTATTTGAAAATATCATATAAATTCGTATATTATAATTATTAATTAAATGGTAATCAATTTAATTTTATCTCAATTTGTTTAATTCCTAGCTTTTTAATCCAATTTGTATCAATTCTAATCAATTTCTTTGAAAATTATTTCAATTCTAGTCAATTATTTATAAATCTTTTCAATTCTAGTCTAAATTGGCCAATTTGTGGCTCAATTTTAAATTCCAACCAATTCCATTTAGATTAAACCCATATACCCATATTTTTTACCCAAAATCCGATCCACTTTCTCAAGAATCAATCTAACCCGTTCATTATTTTATTCTATGGTTAAGATCTAATCATTTTTTCTCTTTCCTTTTTCTAATTAAATTAGACCCCAAAACCCTAACTCCTTTGTCATTTTCACTCCTCCACCAACAGAGAAAACCCCAGCCGCCACTCACGTTGCACCTCACTACCAGTACCATCAGCGAAGCCCCCTGTCCAGCACCACCCTTCGCCGAAAAAATCCCTCTCGCCGATGGAAAACCCACCAAACAGTCACCCACCACCTTTTTCAGCCACCAGCCGCCTTCTCTCTCTTTTTTCCAACGGGTGTCGCCGAAAACAACCTCCTTTCTCCCCTCTCCCCCTGTTCGTCACTCTCTCTCTCTCTCTCCTGTCTCCCTTTCCCTCACCTCTAAACGAACCTCCTCTCTTCTCCCACGCGCCGACCAAAACCCCATCTCTCCGAAAAACCCTTTCCCATCGTCCCAACAACCTCCGTTCAGACCCAAACTTTCGCCAAACCATCACCCCAACTCGCCAGAAAAACTCATTTCAGTACTAGAAGATCACACCAAAACGCCAGCCCCCAAAACCACCAAAAATCGACACCCAGAAGCCCCTTTTCTCCCTCTTTTTGGTCTCTTCCTAGTCCCTCAACCCCGGAAAGAACCAGGAACATGATGATATGTTGGAATATATGAAATGGACGAAGTTCGATTTGATTTTACTTATATTACTACCTATTTTCTTTTGCTGTTTTGTTCTTAGAGTGAGTAGCATGTGTTTATGTGTTCATTGCATCCATAAGTTTAGGCCATTAATTCTTTTGTTTCAAAGAAGATTACTGCATATTTTGATTTGGTTAGCTGATTTTAGGCTGTTGATTCCAAAGATGATTACGGTAGATATTCTGAATTTTGTGGTTAACTGATTTTTGGTTTGAATATTTCTGAATTGACTATTTCTTTAACCCACGTGATTCTTCGTCCTTAATTATTGTTGTATTAATCAGCTACTTTATTTGGAATTGTTGAGTTTTATTATCTTAGTCATGCCGTAAATTTTGTTGATAATTTTGTGAATTTAGAGTCTAATTGGTTTGATTATGTTATATTGATTCTTCTTGAATATTCTAATTCGGAGTAAATCTCTCATATATGATATATATTATGGTAAAATTGTATGTATTTTTTTTTTATTGGTTTATTTTTAGTTAAATATTATTCATTTTTAAATATGGTAATTTTATATTGAGGGCTGATTTTTCTTTCCTTCATTGACTAAATCCCTCTTCTATATAAAGTCTGCATTATGATTCTTGAAAGGACCATATACACTCTTCATACGAAATATATAGAAACACAAAGACTCTTATCTCTCTCTCATTCTCTGCTCTCGCTGGTAACTAAAGTAATTGTTGGAAGTTCATTTTGTCCAGATTCTTCTACAACTTGTCTTGACTGGTGAGATTCTTTTTTATTATATTATATTTTTCATCTATTACTCTTTGTTCGTTTGTTTAGCAGGTTTTTGGAGTCTAAGTTGGGATGTCAAGATTCGCTTTGGGTGGGGATGGACTCGGATGAGCCATTGAAGTTTTTTTTTTCTTTCGTTGTATTTATTTCTCCGCAAAAGTCTTGTAATAATAAAATAGCAAAATCAAGGATCTAGTATAAAGGGGATGGATAACTATGTGCTAACTGTTTTTCTTTCACTTTTTTTTTTATTTTTATTTTTATGTGTTGTTTTGTTTGTCTTAGGCAAATTTTAATCAAGGATCTTTAAATTAGTTTAGGATGAATAGTATTAAAATCGAAAACATGTTTTCATTTCTTTTCACATATCAAGCTTGCAGATCACGTTTTAGGACTTCTTTTTTCTTCCAATAGAAAATTTGCTCATAGGATCTTGTCTAAAATATGTGCGCAATAGATATAATGTTTAGGATTTTAAAATATTTTTTTAATAATATTTTCTTGTTTAAAATATGTTTTTTTTTTCACATGTCATGTATATAGGATTTTAGTCTTGTTTTATAAATCATGTTTTAATATTATGTGCTTTTAGGTTTAATTTTTATGTGTTTTAGAAATCATATTTAGGTTTAATTAATTTTGCTACATCACTAGAAATCATGTTTTAGGATTAAATAATTTGGTACTTATTATGAAGCTATAGAAATCATGCTCTTTGATCTTTTAAATTTAATGTTATGTTAATAAGTGTGTTAATTAAGTTATTGTTCTAGTCCTATCGTTAGAAAGCATGTTTTAGGACCTTATTTTTAAATATTACGTTTGCGATGGAAATCATATTTATAGGATTTTGTTTTAAATGTGTTTATTTATTATTTTTGCAATAGAAAGCATGTCTTAAAAATTGTTAATATACTAGAAATCATGCCTATAGAAATTTATCTCTATTGCTTAGAAAACATGCTTAGGTTTTAATGTTCTTTTTAAAAAATCTATAGGGAATTTAAGTAAGTGTCATGCTCATTGTCTCTTTAAAAAGTCAAGTAATTTAGAAAATCATGCCTATAGGGAATCTTTTTCTTCTTAATGTGATGCACACATGATGTATTGTTGCACTTTTGTTTGTGTTTTCAAGCATGTTAGATAATTGTCTAGAGGCATATTTGAGATTCTATGTGCTAAGTGCTAGTTCTTTGTATTTTGTTTGACGCAAGGTCCTATAGGAAGCTCTATATTCCTTTTAAGTTTAGAACTTTATCAAAATAGAAGCTCAACGCCTCTTGGTCATTAAGAGGGATGCTAGGCACTTTAGGATAACGTTAGTATTTTTCTTTTTTTTTTTAGTGCGCTCTTTAAGTTAAATAATTAAATCAACTCAGGAGGGGGCTAGGGGTATATAGGACCCTCGGAAATGATGACTAATACTCGCGCTTAATAGGACAAAACCTTGATTTTTGCCCTTGGGCTTAATTAAATCCATGTGATGCTATAAATGACAAATTTCAATTTGTCTTCCGAAAATAAAACCCAAGTAACTGATCCGAGTGGAATAATTTTGGCTTAGTTTTTTTAGTATTTTTTTCCTGTTTATTTAATTAATTATTTGGGATTTTATTTGTTTGCTTACTTTTATCACTTGTTTGTTTAAATTCCTTTTTGTTATCACTTAGATATAATTAATATAAGTTTATAAAATAAGAGACCCTTATTTGTATCCCCCATATAAAAATGAGATATGATTGGGACCCACATTTGTGGACCTGAAGGGTGCCTAAGACCTTCCTTTCGAGGTAATTTGAACTCTTACTATTCTCTGGTGACTTGACCTTAGCTTTAGAATTAGTTAGGTTAGAATGGTGTCCAAATGCACCTTAAATTCATTAGGTGGCGACTCTTCAAATTTCTAAATCCAAAAAGAGTCCTTGCCATGAAGTCGTGCAGGTTCTCCTCTTTCCGTGAGGAAAAATGGGGCACGACACTTGATTTTAGCTGTGGAGACTTCATTTCTAGTACTTTTCATAAATAGTTGCCGCTATAGTTAGTCTTTTTTAGCTAAATTTGAATATATATTTTTTTGTATGTTGCTTTTGAGGTACTTCTGAGGCCTGAATTGTGTCCCATTTTGGGATATAAGCTTGGAGAGCTAATTAGGACTTGTTTTGGGGTCCACTCTAAATTTTTAATGTAGGTCTCACTGTTTTTATTTTTGTTTCCGATATATGTCTATTTTCATTTCTTACAATTTTAATGTCTTTATTATTGTTACAGTGTTGTGAAACTCTTTTTGACAGCTTGACAGCTTTCCGTGGCTATCCGAAAAGATAAAACACAAACAAAGTGGGTTGGAGCGCACGCATTTGGCCTATAGGTAGGCTACAATTTTATTTCTTTTAGACCGAGTCTAAATACATGAATATTGATGTAATTGTATGAATATTAGGTGGGGAGTTAGTTGGATATGTTATGTACACTGTGAAGTTTTGTTTGGTTGATTGGAGCTGGTGGAATACTTGAACTATATTGTTACCAATAGGCGTAGACTGGTGATGTCGTCTAGGAGATTGATTATTTTTTCATTGGTGTGACTCGAGAGCCGTAGGTCCTTGTAGATTGATATAGCAGACTTAGGTCTAACAGATGCTTTTATCGAAGAATCGAACATTTTCTTTTGTATTTTTTTCATCAAGCTGCTGGAACGGCAAAGTTGCTGTCTTCTCTCCTTTCTCCCCTCTGACCCCTATTGACGGCTGTTGGTCTATCGATACCGAGTGGAAAAGAAGAAGCGAATAATGGCAAAGGAGCATGAGTCATATATTCTGCGGAACGCCGTTTCTGCCAAGGTTGTACGTCTTTTTTCAACCTACTCAAGTCTAACCCATTTGGACCCCTTAGAGGCTCTAACCATGGAGCACGCAGATCCCAAAAATGTATAGTTTCTCCTCCAAAAATGACTTCTTTGGTCGGGGAACGCATTAGATATAGCCTTAGTTAGGTGGTGACTTGACTTGAGGCTTACTATTTTCTACCTCCCCACTGTACTCTATTGACATATTTTTGGTTGCTCGTTTGGTTTACTAGGCTTCAAAGATGACTTGTTTCGCCTATTGGAGGCCATACCAGATCTTTTTCATGAGATTTCATCTGTATGTTAAAGGCTCAGACGCTGTATTTCCTATTTTTTACTACTCAATCTCCTATAATAGAGTCGACTATTATAGTTCAGCTATGAGTTGTATTGTTACCATCCACAGTGCAAACATCTGCGGTGACATGTCTAGGCTCTGCGCTCCCCATCTATCTCTGACATTTGACATCATCAACATTGTACTTGATGGGGCGCACATCCACGGTGACAGGTCCAGACTCTGTGCTCCATTCCTTCCCTCGGGTCTTGGATTTACTTGCTCTTGGCGTATTTGGTTGTATGGGCTTTTATGTGGTGGGGGGGGGGGGGTTGTTTATCTGATGCACAGGTGTACCTGCTAGTCTTATGGGGGCATGGTAGGCGTATAGGTTTAGTTTGATAGTCTTCGACACCTATGTACCTACGTACATGTTCTGTTCTTATTCTTGTCGTATTCAATTCTAGCTTTTCATGCTTTATTTACTATTCTTACTCAGTCGACCTATGATACCTACTAGGTACCTTCTTTTGAAACTCATACTATACTCAGCATTTGCTTCGTGATGCCTGCAGGTCCTCGAGTTAGTGATATTGATTCTAGCCAGTTAGTAGCAGATTTTTCATAGACTTGGGTGAGCATTTGGAGTACTAGATTATTTCAGTCTCCCACAGCACTTATATATGACTTGTCTTTTGCTTTCTGAGACTAGCCATGTATATGTATATATATATATTATTTTATCCCGTTTAGGGGTTATACTTGTCTTAGTATCTTTATACTTGTGACTTTCAGGTTCTGGGAGGGATTCTTTTGTTGTATATGTATATATTATCTTATCTTAGTATTAGATCCTTGTTATTATTGTAATTTCTGAAAGTTGTGGTTCTTAGATAATTTTCTACCCTTAAAATCCATTACTAGCAGTTCTAAGTTACAATCTGGCTTACCCGTCGCTGGGACATGGTCTGTGCCATCATGACTCAAATTTTCAAGTCGTGATAAGTTGGTATCAGAGCTCCAAGTTCAGTGGTCTCTCTTGTACAAAGTTAAATCTAGTAGACATTGGAAATATTAAGCAACTCTTTTGATATTTAGAAATCTTTTTTAAAATTAAATTTTAATTAACTAATTATTTAACTCCTAACTGTTCAACTTCAAATTATTACTTTTTCTATTCATGAAATATTAACATGTCTATATTATAAGTAATTGAATTGATTTTTTCATCTTTGCCTGTACATAATAGAGTAAACTGCTACATCAAGTTAATAGTATTTATTTAATTTTATTTATATGAATATTGTATTTATTTTTAATGACAAGTACTATTTATATATAATTTTTAAATTGACATGACACATATATACTAAACTAATCTATATCTAGCTATCTAGCTATTCTATCTATATTATATTAAAAGTATGGAGATCCTTAATAATGTTGTTTGAACTTTTTGTCCTTCATTAAATGATTGCTCTTTAGATAAAATTGTCATTTCACCATTTTAAATAATTATATTATTATTTTAATAATATTAAATATAATAATAAATTAAATAGAGAAGATTTTCTTGTTATGGTTAAATATTTACTCAAAGAATCTTTTTCCGAATAAAATTTCCATAGA